>PVKU01008778.1:0-69760 GCA_004027475.1 Anoura caudifer | reverse complement strand
TTTTGTTGAGAATTTTAGCATCTATGTTCATCAGCGATATTGGCCTAAAGTTTTCTTTCTTTGTTGTGTCTTTATCTGGTTTGGGGATTAGGATGATGCTGGCTTCATAAAAAGAGTTTGGGAGTTTTCCATCTTCTTGGATTTTTTGGAATAGTCTATGAATGATAGGGGTTAGCTCTTCCTTGAATGCTTTGTAAAAATCTCCTGTGAAACCATCTGGTCCCGGGCTTTTGTGTGTTGGGAGTTTCTTGATTACAGCTTCTATTTCCTCTGTTGTTATTGGTCTGTTCATGCTTTCTGCTTCTTCTTCATTGAGTTTTGGGAGATTATATTTTTCTAGAAACATGTCCATTTCACCTAAGTTCTCAAATTTCTTGGCATATAGTTCTTCGTAGTAATTTCTTACAATCCTTTGTATTTCTGTGGGGTCAGTTGTAATCTCTCCTCTTTCATTTCTGATTGTGTTTATTTGGGTCCTCTCTCTTTTTTTCTTGATTAGCCTGCTTAAAGGCTTGCCAATTTTGTTTATCTTTTCAAAGAACCAGCTCCTGGATTCATTGATCCTTAGAATTGTGCTTTTAGTCTCTATGTCATTTAATTCTGCTCTGATCTTGGTTATTTCCTTCCTTCTACTTGCTCTGGGCTGTCTTTGTTGTTGTTCCTCAAGTTCTTGTAGGTGTAGGGCTAAGTTGTTTGTTTGAAATGTTTCAATCTTTTTTAGGTAGGCCTGTATCGCTATGAATTTCCCTCTGAGTACTGCCTTCGCTGTGTCCCATAAGTTTTGGGTTGTTGTGAGTTCATTTTCATTTGTTTCCAGAAACTTTTTGATTTCTTCCCTAATTTCATTCTTGACCCATTCATTATTTAATAACATGCTATTCAGTCTCCATGATTTTGAGGATTTTGGGTTTTTCCCATCAGGGTTGGTTTCTAGTTTCAGGCCCTTGTGGTCAGAGAAAATGCTTGGTATGATTTCAATTTTCTTGAATTTGTTAAGGCTTGTTTTGTGTCCTATCATGTGGTCTATCTTTGAAAATGTTCCATGTGCATTAGAAAAGAATGTGTATTTAGTTTCTTTGGGATGAAGGGCTCTATATATATCAGTTAATCCCATTTCATCCAGAATGTTGTTCAGTGCCACAATATCTTTGTTGATTTTTTGTTTGGAAGATCTGTCCATTCTTGACAATGGGGTGGTAAAATCCCCTACTATAATTGTATTGCTGTCAATATCTTTCTTGAAGTCCTCTAAGATTTTTTTAAAGATTGTATTTATTTACCACTTACAGGGGAGAGAGGAAGGGAGGGATAAAGAGAGATAGAGAAACATCAATGTGGCAGAGACACATTGATCACTTGCCTCTTGCATGCCCCCATCTAGGGACCTGGCCCGTAACCCAGGCATGTGCCCTGACTGGGAATCGAACCAGGGACCCTTTGGTTCAGAGGCTGGCGCTCAATCCACCGAGGCACACCAGCCAGGGCAGAAATTGTTTTTAAAAAGTAGTAGTAAATGGCAATAATAATGCCCCGTTACCTCCCTTACAGGTAATTGTGAGAATAATACAAGCTAGTGGATGTGAAAACAGTTCCAATACATTAAGAATACACAATCGACATATTGGCTTTGAGTCTAAGCTCAAAATGCTAAAAGTTGTTCCACATACATACTAGTTTCAAAGACCAGAAAGACCAATGCTGCTCTATGTCAATTTAAAGTAGTTCTAGTATTTTCTCATGAAAAGGGCTACATACTTGAATTCTGAAGCAGATGTCTGTTTTTTCTACCTGACAGCAGCCTTTCTTCATTCTTCCAGTAATACTACCTCCCATTTTCCAAGGATATACTTCTATTCCATTTTCGGAAGTTCCTTCAAGAACTCTACTCTCACCGGCCAGCTCCCTGGAGTTTGTTGTTGTTGTTGTCATGGCTTTGTTTATTTGTTTGTTGCTTTGTTTTGTATGTGTTTTTTTTTGAAACCATCACCCAAGGATATGTTTATTGATTTTAGAGAGAGGAAAGAGAGAGAGAATGTGAGAGAGAAACATTGATCAGCTGCCTCCTGTACTCCAGACCTAGTGAAGCAGAATAGGGTCACCTCTAAATTCATACCCACCTGGAACCTGTGATTGTGACCTTATTTAGAAATATGGTCTTTGTAGATGTGATCGTGTTAAATGAAGTCATACTATATTACTCCAATGATTGGGGTTCTTATAAGAAGAGCAAAATTCAGACATACAAGGAGAATACCATGTAACAATGGAAGCAGAATGATATGTCTACAAGCCCAAGGAATGTCAGGGACTGAAACCACCAGAGCTGGAAAGAGACAAGGAAGGAGGCTCCGCTAGAGCTTTCAGAGAGAGCATGGCCCTGCCAACCTCTTGATTCTAGACTTTTATTCTCTAAAACAATAAATTTCTGTTTTTCTAAGCTACCTAGTTCCTGTTGCCTTCTTATGGAAACCCTGGGAAACTAATATACACTATATATCTAATTAAAAAAATCTCCAAGTGTGATTCTAGTATACCAACAGGGTTCAGAACCACTGGACTGAATAATAATGACTATTCTCAACTCACTCAATATTAACTAGGATAGAAAAACAGGGTGACTAAAATAATTTTCCTTTAGAAAAGGAGAACTGGTGTTGAGACAATCAGCTATTCTTTTGGGAAAAACTAGTTATCCCTACAGCATAGCAAATTCCCTAGAACAAACTCAAAGTATTCCCAATGGTGGGAACAACACAAAGTCCTCCTCTTGTGGAGGATGCAACTAACAAGAAACGAACCATAAGCAAATAAATTAGATTCCTTTAGATAGAGGTGATCTCTGAAGACAAGGAAATGAGTTTAAGGTAGATTAAAAAAAACCCATATGGAAAGCACAATAACAGAATGAGAAAGTGGTAAGATAATTGTTGCTCCGGATAAGGAAGGTCTTCTAAAACAATAAACAAAATGGAAAAGCCATAGAAGAAAAGATTGATATAAATATAGTAAATTATCACACAAACATTAAAACTTATGTATGGTAACATAAACCATACACATGTTGAGTACTATAGGAAAATATTAGCAATATACACAACAGACAAAGGTTAATATCCAGAAATATAAATGACTCCTACAATTCAATATGATAAAGACAAGCAACCCAGTAAGAAAGACTGTGCAGAGGTTACAAACAGTTCACAGAGGATGGGCCAATAAACATCATATGACAAGATGCTCAACTTCATTAGTGATTAGAGAATACAAATTAAAAAACAAACTAGTTACCATTTTTTCATCTATTAGATTGGCAAACAATTTAAAGTTAGAGCCTTAGGAAATGTGAAGATGGACTGCTGATGGGAGTGAACATTGGCATAGTGCTTTTGAAATTTAACTCTAATACACTGGTTGGGAATGCAGACTGGTGCAGCTACTGTGGAAAACAGTATGGAATTTCCTCAGAAAACTAAAAATGGAACTGCCTTTTGACCTGTCAATTCCACTGCTGGGATTATATCCTAAGGACCCTGAAACACAAATTCATAAGAACCTATGCACCCCAATGTTCATAGCAGCACAATTTACAATAGCCAAGTGCTGGAAGCAACCTAAGTGCCCATCAGTAAATGAGTGGATCAAAAAACTGTGGTACATTTACACAATGAAATACTATGTAGCATAAATAAAGAAGGAGCTCCTACCCTTTGTGACAGAATGGATGGAACTGGATTCTGCTAAGCGAAATAAGTTAGGCAGTGAAAGAAAAATACCATGTGATCTCAACTGTAAGTGGAACCTAATCAACAAAACAAACAAGCAAAATATGACCAGAAATGTTGAAATAAAGAACAAACTGACAATAACCAGAGGGGAAGTGGGAGGGGATAATAGGGGGAAGAGTCGTCAAGGAGCATGTATAAAGGACTCATGGACAAAGCCAAAGGTGGGTAGGATCAAGGGTGGGAAGTTGGGATGGCTGGGGTTGGGGGGAGTGGTGGGGAGAAAACAGAAACAACTGTACTTGAACAACAATATAAAAAAATTAATCTGGCAGTATGTATTAAAAATGAAAATATTCATACCCATTTCTGAGTGTCCACCTAGAGAAACAAGGAGGCCCCTGTGGGTGTATGCCAGTAAGGGTGCATACAAGAGGCAGCTGATTGATGTTTCTCTCCCTCTCTTTCTCCCTTCTTTCCCCTATCTCTAAAAATAAGTAAATAAAACCTTTTTAAAAAAGATTTTTCTGGCTGGCTTTTCGGCAAATTCAATTATTTGGTCATCAAAATTTATATTTTTAGCAAGTTCATTTTCAACCAATGTAATGGCAAGCAATATCAGTCACACTACGACAGATAATATTTGATAACTTTTCACTTTGAAAAGAAGCTTTCTGCTAAAGCACCTATTACTGGCTGTGACAACATCAGGATAGATACCTGATAAATTTCAAAATATAAATTTTAATGTATCTAAAGCTGCTGATTCTTGTGGAACAATTTTTTCTAAAAAAATTTCAACTCAGCCCTGGCTGGTGTAGCTCAGTGGATTGAGCACGGGCCTGTGAACCAAAGGATTGCGGTTCGATTCCCAGTCAGGGCACATGCCTCGGCTGCAGGCCAGTTCCCAGCAGGGGATGCATGAGAGGCAACCACACATTGATATTTCTCTCCCTCTCTCCTTCCCTTCCCCTCTAAAGATAAAATAAATAAAATCTTTTAAAAAATTCAACTCAAATCAGTTTTGTGTAAATCAAATTTTTTAAAAAATATATTTTATTTATTGATTTTTAGAGAGAGGGGAAGGGAGGGAGAGAGAGAGGGAAAGAAACATGGAAGCATGCGAGACACATCAATCACATGCCCCCAACCAGGGACCTGGTCTACAGTCCAGGAATGTGCCCCAGCCTGAAGTTGAATTGGTGACCTTTCTGCCAGCGATCAATCCACTGAGCCACCCTAGCCAAGACTGTATACATCTAGTTTTAAATGTAAATTTATATGATGACATTTAATGTTTCCTTTGACATTTCCTGTAACTTGTGGAGGTCTACTATAGACTGAATGCTTGTGTACTTCCCCTCATCCCCAATTCATATGTTGATGGATTAGGAAGTGGGGCCTTGGGGAGGTGTTTAGGTTTTGATGGTGGAGATTAGTGCCCTTATGGAAGAAACCCTGAAGAGCCCCTTCCACACACAGCAAGAAGATGGCCATCTCTGACCAGAAAGTAGGCTCTCACCAGAAACTGTATCTGCCAGCACCTTAATCTTGGATTTCTCAGCCTCCAAAAGTGGGAAAAATAAAATTTTCTTTATTAGCCACCCAATCTATGGCATTTCTGTTATAGCAGACTGAACAGACTAAGACAAGTTCATACAGGAAATTTCAAAATGGCTTCATGATTTATTTATAATTCAAAATGCCTATTTATTCATTCTACCCCTATATCTTCAACTACAAGGAAAACACTTTCTAATTGTCTTCCTCATTAATAATCAGTTCATCTGACACTTTCACAGAGTGTATCTAATATGAGTCTTTAAATTTAATTTCCATTTCTAAACCTCTGGATATTTGGTTTGCAATGTTGCACCAGTTTTCAAAACCAGAGCTTCTAAACTCTTCAAAAAGTGCTAATGAGCGCTTCATACACTTTACTGCAGTGTCCATGGGTACGCTTTTATTTTGTAATTTACTGGCAAAGCTTGCTGTCTGAGCACCAGCAGTGGCTGTCCTCATGCTCAGGCCAGAGTTACTCTTTGTGCAGATGCTGCGGGTTCAGGCTCTGATAGCAGAAAGGCAAGATTGCTTCCCATCATGGGTCCTGTCCCTGCCACCATCACCGCAGCTTCAGCTACTGCTGCCACCACTGTCACTGGCCCAATGTCTCCCCTCCTGGCCCCATGGTGCCTCAGAATACCCCAGATGTGCTTGTACATGCCACGCAGCCCCTCCAACTCCTCAGCATGCGTGCTGCTTACTGCGCCCATGGGGTGTGTGCACTGCCACCCTGAGTATGTCTTCTGCTCATGTGTACACTCCAAGGCCACCTGGGACTGCACTGCCAAGGCACAAAGATAAAATTATTAAGAATGCCAAGACAAAAATAAAAGATATTGCATGCAGCAATATTTTCACCGATATGTCCCGTACAACAAAGGACATACAGGAAAGAATAAACAAACAGGACTTCATCAAAATAAAAAGCTTCTGCACGGCTAACAAAAACATCAGCAAAATCAAAAGGGAATCAACCATATGGGAAAATATATTTGCTAATGATATCTTAAACAAGGGTTTGATCTCCAGAATATATAAAGAATTCACATGACTCCACTCCAGGAAGACAAACAATCCAATTAAAAAATGGGCAAAGAACCTGAACAGATACTTCTCCAAGGAGGACATACACAGAGGGCCCAGAGACATATGAAAGGATGCTCAGCATCACTAGCCATCAGAGAGATGCGAATTAAAACCACAGTGAGATATCACTTCACACTGGTGACAATGGCCATCATTAGCAAATCAACAAACAAGTGCTAGAGAGGTTGTGGAGAAAAGGGAACCCTAGTGCATTGTTGATGGGAATGCAGACTGGTGCAGTCACCATGGAAAACAGTATGGAATTTCCTCAGAAAACTAAAAATGGAACTGCCTTTTGATCCGACAATTCTACTGCTGGGATTATACCCTAAGAATCCTGAAACACCAGTTCAAAAGAACCTATGCACCCCAGTCAATGTTCGTAGCAGCATAATTTACAATAGCCAAGTGCTGGAAGCAACCTAAGTGCCCATCAATAAATTAATGGATCAAAAAACAATGGTACATTTATATGATGGAATACTACACAGCAGAAAGAAATAAAGAAGGAGCTCCTACCCTTTGTGACAGCATGGATGGAACTGGAGAGCATTATGCTAAAGGAAATAAGCCAGGCGGTAAAAGAGAAATAACATATGATCTCACTTATAAGTGGAACCTAATCAACAAAACACACAAGCGAGCAAAATAGAACTAGAGACATAGAAATGAACAAACTGACAGTAACCAGAGGGGAGAGGGGAGGGGACAATGGGGGAAAGAAGGGGAAGGTTCATCAAGGAACATGTATAAAGGACCCATAGACAAAGCCAAAGGGGGATAGGATTGAAGGTGGGAGGTGGGAATGGGTGGGGCAGGGGGAGTGTTGGCAGGAAAATGGAGACAACTGTACTTGAACCACAATAAAAAAAAAAGAATCAAGAAAAAAAGAATGTCAAGACAGTGACAGCAGAGCATTACATCAAGCCTGGAGCACCTCCTGGGAGCAGAGTTCTGCGCAGGTGGCACACCCCTAAAGCTGGCCCTGCAGGAGTGGGTTGGTGTTCTTAGCTACCTAATTTGGCACTTGGGGGACCATCTGCTACATTTTATTCCAGTTGGGTGTAAACCCTCTTTTGCTACTATGATACAAATCTTGCCAAGAACCATTGATCACCTTCCCCATTACATGGATCTTAGGAGACACCAGTTGCTGTAAATCCACACCAGTGATATAATGGAGTGCTGACCTGTACTCCAGGAACCACAGCTTGAATACATAGTGGCTTCGGCCAGAGATACAAAGTCTCTGTACTCAGCTTCCCTATCTATAAAATAGAGCTAGTACTAGTACCTACCCCATAGGGTTACTGTAAGGATTCGGTGAGTTAATCCATGTAAAGAGTTTAAAACAGTGCTTTGCACACAGTAAATTCTCAGATAATGTTATTTGTCATTATTTTGTCTTTTGTTTTCCCTGTCCTTGTACTTTCAAGTCTGTTTTGGTGCAAGCCTGTTACTCGTCATGTAATTTTTTCCTGTTTCCCCTATTTTCCTCATGTATTTTATAGTCCACCTTGGTCCTCATCATTTTTTTATCAACAATTATATGCACATACAAGGGGCGGGGTGCCAAAGAAACTCAGAATTATCTTCAGGATGGCCGGGGCCTTGTAGTACAGGCTTCCCCCGCTAAGTGAGTGTTCTAGGAACCCATCTGTATCAGTGTACTAGCCGGCGTTGTTGTGAGAGACTGCGTTCAGCTTCAGTGAATTTTTTTTTGAAGACTTTCAGTGCGTTTGCCCACTTCACAATGAGTGATTTAGGAACACACCTGCCCACACCGCGCTGAGTGTTCAGCAATTTTTGACCAAAAATGGCATGACTTCTATGCCCCTATGTACCTGATCTCACCCCCTGAGCAACTTTTTTTGTTTCCCCCAATTAAAAAAAGTCCTCAAAGAGAAACGCTTTAGTGATGTGGAAGAGGTGAATCAAGCAAACAAACAAAACACCTGGCAGAAGCACTAAAAGGCATCAAAATGAATGAATTAAAAAACCATTTTGAGCAGTGGAAAGAAATATCTTGATAGGTGTGTAGCATCAAATGGAGAGTATTTTGAAAGTGACTCAACTTTAAACATGTAAGAATAAATACACAATTTGTTATAAATAAATTCCAGCTTTTTGGAGGGTTCCCCCTTGTACACGCAGAGATGAACCAGAAGAGAGTCCACTGAAGTTCCCTCTAGGGAAGAAAGCAGAAACTGAATGGTTGGTGGTCAGCAGGGACCTTCAGCCTGTTTGAATGTTTACAATGGTAATGCATATACTATTGCCTATATAACTAAAAATAAATGTTTACAACTGTTAAGTGGACATGGGGGTAAGGGAGGAAGGTTTCCAGCCAGCCTCATACTATGGCAGCCAGTTTAGATTGTTCACTGATACTGTAAGAGACACAGCAGAGCACACATTTCAGGGTAGCAGCCAGCTGCCCCTCATCCATGGCAATACCAAGAATTCCTTTATCAACAAATCTAACTGCCTCAGATTTAGTCCCCTGCCAGCTTTGCCTTCCCCATTATCCTTCAGCGCCCTCACCTCACCTCACAAGAACATTGGGGAAGAACTTCTAGGGGCAGGTACCAGAGTACCTGGGTCAGATGCCACCTCCTGTGAAGCCCTCCCTGACACACCTACTGAACATATTTGAATTAATTGTGGTTCCCTTTGTTCCTACACATGTTGCTCAAACTTCTAGGTAGCATTTAAGAGTTTGATCTTTTTCAGCCTTGTTATTGTTCATTGAAGCTTGCCTCCCCCATTACATTGTGTGCATACTGTTTTTGGATATACACATGATCTGTTATTTATGTCTGGAGAACCCACCCCAACCTCTACCTGTACTCCACCCAGTCCATCACAAATGCTCAGGAGCTGTTACTGGGAGGATGCCCTGAACTGGCCCTCCCACCACAATAGGTCTTTTGCACTTTTTATTCCTTCTGTCCTGTCCCTGGCCAACTCTTCTTGTTATTCTGGTCTCAGCTCACATGTCACCTCCAAGAGGCCTTCCTTAAGTACCCTATATAAAATAGACTATCTTACGTCTAAATCTTTATCTCATACCTTGTTTTATTTTCCTCATAGCACTCACTGCAATCTGAAATTCTCTTATTTGGCTCACTTTATTGTCTGTCTCCCTCACTGGAATATGAATCACAGGAGGGCAGCTAACTTTTCTGTTTACCCTTGAATCCCCAATGCCTAGAACAGTGCCTGGTATATAGTAGGTGCTCAATAAACATGTGAATGAAACTGTATTTGTTTAATTATTGACTGATCCCCAGTAGAATGTCAGCTTCACGAACGCCAGGACCTTCCCTGCGCTACTGCTACATCCTCAGCATCTAGCACCATGCCCGGTGCACAGTAGATGCTCAGCAAAGAATTATTGGGTGAATTACTGCTCCACACACATCTTAACTCTACACACTCCAAACTAAACTCAGTCTCTTCTTCCCTACCAAACCTGCTTTTCCTCTGCACACCCTGGCTCCATCAATGACACCACCATTCACTCTGACACCCAAACCAGAAGAGAACACACACTCTTCTCACTCATTCACCCACTACCTTCAGTCCCCAAACCCTGTCTATTCAACCTCCAAAATATCCCACTCATCTAATCTTCTTCCACCCCTACTGTAACTGTCTTGACTGATGTTTCATCTTTTTTCATGACTCATGCAACAGTCTCTTGCCCTATACCTCCCTTTTTGGGAAAACTTCATGAATTTGCATATCATTCTTATGTAGGGGCCATGCTCATTTTCTCCGTCTCTTTCCAATTTTAATATATGTGCTGCTGAAGTGAGCACCCTCTTGCATCCTCCTGAAGCTAAGAAAGCTTAATAAGCTGCAGGGCCGGTCAGTTACCATATGGTCACATGGTCATACATTTCATAGAGTTTGTAAGATACATTTAAACCAAAATTAGTTAAAACTGCTGTCCCTTTCCACTGAGAGGTCCCCTCTTTATATTTTCTCTTGTATTAGGTGGTGTTGGAGCTGCCCTAGACATTTTTGAGACTCAGCTAAGTGGAATTTTCTTTGGAGCATATTTAGTTTAGGTTTAATGGGACATTTACTAGTAAGACAAAAGCCACTTTCTCAGGCCCTCTTTCCCAGGGCTGGCTGGACCCCATAAAGCATGACTGACCCTAATTGTTTTATAAGCCTTTATCCTCAGGACTAGAAAATTACTGGAAGTTCCCTGAAGGTGCAGAGGCTCCTGGAACTTGTAAAACAGGACATACTAGACCACAAGGACCAGTGGACCCTGCACCCAAAGATAACATTGAAACAAGTTGCAGCCCAACCAAAACATCCTGCACTGCAACCACTGCATTCCTGATAAAAACTCACAGCCCTAACTTCTCCTTGCTGGTGGTGGTGTTGGTACCTATCTCCTCACCTAGTCCTTTCCCTCCCTTGGGAAGGTAAAACTAAAACCTTCACTCTCTGCACTTTCTTCTCTTTGTGAATTCTTTCACAGCCCACATCACTGATCACATTTTGGTGGCTTGCACAGGGACATTCTCTATTCCTCTCCTCTGGCCTCCTGAGACTTGCAACTAGGGGAGCGGTGGGCAGCGGAAGCTCAACCCAGGCTAACCCCCTAACCCTGTCTCTGTGAGGTTCGAAGAGAGGATTCTAATCTTTCTCCGTCTCTCCGGGCTCTGCGTGATGGCATCCTCCCCACTCATCTTCATGGCCAGCAATCGGTAAGTCTTTCTGAATCTTGGGACAAAAACTTCCTATTGAAGGTGATACCTTACCCCCTTGTCTCGTTGTCATAACCCCAGGTACTGGGTCTATCACTTTTGCAGGGTTTCGGATGGGAGGGCTGCCTCCAACTGTCTCCCTACTGGTTCAGTCTGCTCTCAGGCCCAGGGACGCCTGGCTCTGAGGCAGAACCTGGTATTGGGTCTGCCCTCAGGCTCAAGGATGCTCAGCTCTGGCTGCAGACCTCTAGGTTGTTCGAGTTGGGGACGCCCCTCTCAAACCTTTCCCCCTACCCTCAGTTGTGCTCATTCTGAGTTATCTTTCCCTTTTAACTTGAAGGCTCTGGGATTTACCAACCTCAAGCCCAAGTGCTGGATTTTCTATTGCAATAAAGCTTGGCCTTAATATGAACTGGGTGACCAGGAAGTCCGGCCCAGGAACGAATCTCTTAACTATAATGCTGTACTCCAACTTGACCTGTACCATTGCCATCTTGATCCCCTCCTTAGGTTTAGTTCTCGAGAGTGCACAAGATTTTAACCTTTAGCAGAGATTGCAGGCATTCCAGGCCTCTTTCTCCTAACTGTGCCTCTCGTTCATATTTGTCTCACTCTAAACGCTCCCTCCCAGAAAGTAAAACATTCTGAATTCTATCCCTGGAGACCTGGGAGCTGTTCAGTCCTGGGAAAAATTGGGCCTGCCTCTCAGTGCAGGAAAAAAAAAAAGTGGCATTTTAAACTCAAGCCACTTTTCTACCCTTTCACCTGATCCTTTAATACCCTCTCCATCTCTTCTCCTTACTTCTCCTCCTTGGACCTCTCCCCCTCCCCCACCCCTTCAGATTGGGTTTCTCCTGGCCACACCCATTTCTGCTGTCTCTTTCAGGAACCTTGCATGAGGAAACTAATCTTAAAACTGACTGAATGTTAGCTAACCATCTTTCTTCAATATTAACTTCCATAAGCCTCAGGGACAGCTTGGGATACTTGTTCTTCTCAGAATGGCCCCCAAAAGTCCAGAGACTTACAGGGATGCCTCTAACCCTTAGCTTGCTACGTATCTGTGTCTCTGAATGGGTTACATCCATGCCCAGGGCATCTGGGTGATCCTCTCATCACTGGTTAAGGTCACCCTCAGGCACAGGGTAAACACACCCATCTCTTTGTATTTCTCTGCTGGTGTGGACTATAACTCCCAGTCTTCTATTTGCAGCATATAACTTCTGTTATTAGGTTTCTGACCTTTCAGGGGCCAAAGCAGCCCCACCCAGGCTCTTTCCTGCTACTCAGTTCCTTGGAGCTGAGACATTTCCATCACTCATTAACAGTCCTTAAAGCTTTTATTGAGAGTCTCAACAGGTCTTCTTGCTTGGCATTTAGCACTTTCCATCCCCTTTTCCAGGCTTCTTAAAAGTTGTCAAGAGCAAATGAGAAAATTTTTGTGTTTGCTCTACGAAAATTAGAAATTCAAATTATGTCTGGTCTTTATGTCTTCAGTCTTCGTGTGTGGTCTTTACGTGATATATGTTTGTGTATTACATGTGGTATGTTTTCTGCCTCTGGATGGTATAACTAGGGTGTAATATTTTATTGGCTTAAAGATATTAAATACTTATATAAATTAAGCAGGATCCTGTGGTTTGGACAACTGTTTAATATCAAAACTGGTTTTAAGTTTGCTTAATGTCTTTTAGGGTTATTTCCAAAAAATATTTCTTTTACAATGTTATGTTATAATCTTTCAGTTAAGCTTGTTTGACAACTTTCTGACAGTTTGAATTTTAAAAGACCTTTTAAGCAAGAAATGACTTGAGTTATTCCAATGGGCTCTGGGGTGCCTCAAGGATTTATTCTCTCTCCCTATAAAAAGGTTTCGAACTAATTAGGCCTATTTAATATTTTCAAAATTACATAGGAAGTTTTGCCAAACAGAAAATTAATAAATATAGTCTATTTGTATACATATATTTTTATCAAAATAGATTTTCTAGAAATTTCAACCTGGCCCAGGGTGGAACTTGCAAAGGTTCAGAGCAAGTTCAAACAGAAAATTCTGGATGGAGGCGTAGGTGGACACACTGTGCCTCCTTGCACAACCAAAATTAAGGACAACAAGGATTTAGAAACAAGAAAACAACCAGAACTGACAGAAAATTGAACTGTACAGAGGTCCAACAATCATTCATCCAGACTGGTAAGAGGGGCGGAGTTGCGGCAGGAGGAAGTGGAGGTTGGCGGACCCAGGCATGCAGGTGGCGGCTAGTGGACCCCGGGTGCGGGGTGACAACGGGCAGACCCAGTGAGGCTGTGCAAGGCAGCTGGCTGACCAGGTGGACCCACATTTATGTGCAGATAATCCAGGCAAAAACTGGGGGAGCGAGACAGACCTCTCCATCCAGGACCCCAGCACCAGGAAATAAAACCTAAAAACACTGATTGAAAACATTCGTGGGGGTTGAGGTGTAGGGAAAGACTCCCAGCCTCACAGGCACAGGGTCCTAGAATGTGCACAAGCCCACCCACATGGAAATCAGCACCAGAAGGGCCCAATTTGCTTGTGGGAAACAGTGGAGAGGACTGAAGTATGGGAGACAGCAGAGCAAGAGCCATTGTCCCCTCTCAGACCCTGCCCCCACATACAGCATCACAACCCAGCAACTGGGCTGCCTTGCCCTGGTGAACACCTAAGGCTCCGCCCCTATATGTAACAGGTGCGAACAGATCAAAAACAAAACGAAACAAAACAAAAACCAAAAATGGCTCAAACTGGAGAACAGATGAAAGCCCTAGAGGCAATTCATCTGAGCAACCGAGAGATAGCCAACCTATCAGATGCACTGTTCAAAGCACTGGTGATCAGGATGCTCACAGAATTAGTTGATTTTGGTCACAAATTAGATGAACAAATGAAGGCTACAATAAGTGAAATGAAGGAAAATGCACAGGGAACCAATAGTGATGGGAGGAAAACTGGGACTCAAATCAATGGAGTGGACCAGAAGGAAGAAAGAAACAACCAAACAGAAAACAAGGAAGAAACAAGAATTAAAAAAAAATGAGAAGATGCTTAGGAACTTCCAGGACATCTTTCAAAGTTCCAACATCTGAATTATAGGGGTACCAGAAGGGGAAAAGGAAGAGCAACAAGTGGAAAACTTATTTGAACAAATAATAAAGGAGAACGTCCCCAAGCTGGCAAAGGAAATAGACCTCCAGGAAGTCCAGGAAGCTCAGAGTCCCAAAGAAGGTGGACCCAAGGAGGAACACACCAAGGCACATCATAATTACATTAGCCAAGATTAACGATAAGGAGAGAATCATAGAAGCCACAAGAGATAAGGAGATAGTAACCTACAAAGGAGTTTCCATCAGACTGTCAGCTGATTTCTCAAAAGAGACCTTCCAGGCAAGAAGGGGCTGGAAAGAAGTGTTCCAAGTCATGAAAGGCAAGGACCTACATCCAAGATTGTTCTATCCAGCAAAGCTTTCATTTAGAATAGAAGGGCAGATAAAGTTCTTCTTAGATAAGATCAAGTTAGAGGAGTTCATCATTACCAAGCCCTTATTATATGAAATGGTTAAGGGCCTTATCTAAGAAAAAGAAGATAAAAAACATGTATAGTAAAATGACAGCAAGCTCACAATCATTAACAACCACACCTAAAACAAAAACAAAAACAAACTAAGCAAACAGCTAGACAAGGAACAGAATCACAGAAATGGAGATCACATGGAGGGTTAGCAACAGGGGAATGGGAGGAGGAGGGGGGTAAGGTACAGAGAATAAGTAGCATAGATGGTAGGTAGAAAATAGAGGGGGGGAGGGCAAGAATAGTGTGGGAAATGTAGAAGCTAAGGAACTTATGGCACATGGACATGAACTAAAGGGGGGGAATGTGAGTGGGAGGGGGTGTGCAGGGTGGAGGGGAATGAAGGGGGAAATGGGACAAGTGTAATAGCATAATCAATAAAATATATTAAAATTTTTTTAAAAAAGATTGTTTTTAGAGAGAAGGGAAAGGAGAACGAAAGGGAGAGAAACATCAATGTGTGGCTACCTCTCATGCACCCCCCTGCTGGGGACCTGCCAGGAACCCAGGCATGCACCCCAACTGGGAATCAGACCAGCAACCTTTGGGTTCTCAGGCTGGCACTCAATCCACTGAGCCACACCAGCCAGGGCTGTGTATTCTTTTTTTCAAAAGGAGCCCTACTTCACACACTATATAAGCTTCAGGTCCCACTAAACCTTAATTTTCCTCTGGCTAAGACACAAATGTGGCTCAGCTGCTCTAGCTTAAAAACCTTTAGTGGTTCGTTATTGTTTGCCGGATAAAATCTAATACTCAAATTCATTTTGCAAATGCTTTCCCATGTGTCTTCATGCATTTCTACTTGTTGATCCTTTTATTTGCAATGCTAATTTAGTTCATTTTTATGTATTCTCCAAGTCTCCCTGAAATATTTCTCGACAGCCGAAAGCAGAGGCACTTTCTTAACTTTATTTTGCACTTTGCAAATGGTATCTGTATGCTTACTGCACGTTTATTCCAATTGTTGACTTACAAAGCTTGTTTTCTGCACTAGCTGGCAATTTCTCACTGTGCACAGTTCCTCTTTTCTTCATAGTATCTCCAGGATCTAACCCACCATCATTTAGAAAACTGGTATGTACACACCCATTGTCTTTTTTTTTTTAAAGCGTGGTACCCTTTAAGAAAATGAAATAGTAAGAGGATTCCTGGAGAATATTCTAAAATGACTGAGAGAACCAGCGCCATCTTTAAGTAGGTGTGTGTAGTTCCATTCATTCAACCTCTTCTCCCACCACCCTCCGAGTAGAGTCAGACAATCGTGGGACATGTGCAGGAAAGTATTTGAAGTGTATCTGAACTGAAGCGAAGCAATGGGGTCAGAAGAGAGAGTTCCGAGAGCGCTGGGAAGTTGACAGAAGCTATACGGCACAACGTGGGACCGAGGACCGGGGATAGTAGAGGGTGTAAAGTTCAATTTCCCAGCACTGAAATGCAACTCATCCCTAAACCTGTGTCCTCACTTTGGGGATAATAACAGAGCTCCCTCACTGCGTGAAGAATACACGATTCGGAGACCGTGTGAAAGAACTCCGCCTGCACAGGACCTCACTGAACGGAAACGGAGGTGAATACTGCACCTCTTGCCTGGCTGAAGCCAGACCCCGCTGCCACCTCTTCGTTTTGCAGTTTGCAGTCACAGAGCTCACCTCCCCTCACAGGAGGAGAGGTTGGAAGAGTGCATGTGTAGAGGTAGCGAACTCCCTGCTTGCCCGGTAGAGGGGGAAGCCAAAGAACGTTCCGGCCCCACGCAAAATGGAGCCAAGCGACCGCCTCGTCTAAGATGGCGGCTTCCCCGCCTCTCAGCTAAATGTCCTCAGCGTGCATTGGGCACCCGGAGTTGACAAGCGGGTCCAGAGGTAGCCGAGTCCCGCCCCCCTTTCTCAAGGCCGCGCCCCGCCCCGATGACGTTCGGCGGGAGCCGGCTTCCCTCTCTTCCCGCCCTCAGCCGCCGGGCCTTCGCTCGTCCGGTCCTCAAAAGATGGCGGTAGGGTCGCCTCCTTGCGGCAGCGCCGCCACTCTCAATATGGTAGCTGTTTACCCCGTATATCTCCTCCCCCTCTCCGCTTCAACTTCCTCGTTGTTTTGAATAAACTTTATTGACTACTTCGAATTGCCTCCCACCACTACCGGGCTTCTCCGGGCGACTTTTTGGGCCATTTTCCTCCGCATTGGCCACCGTTTCCTCTCCTTCCTTGTTGTTTTTATCGCAGCGAGCCCCTGTGGGCCCAGCGACGACGACGCTTGTCTAGTCTCCAGGCGCCCGCCGGACTAGGCCCGAGCCGCGGTCTCCAGTAGGCCCTATCGGCCGGCCCAGGGGAGGAGCTGTGGAGAAAACTGCCCGGAAGCGTCGCCGGGCCCCAAGGCCGAGCGAACCAGCGGGTGGTCGCAGGGGCTGACGAGCAAGGTTTGCGGCGATACTGTGACAATCCCAGAAGTCGGCGCGCGTGCCGCCAGTGGGGCCGGAACTGCTGCCGAGACTCCGTGGAGCGAGGAGCCCGACGGCCCGGGAGCGAGCCCGGCCGCTGGCGCGTTAGCAGGACTGAGCTCCGCAGGGTGTTGGAGCCCCTGTAGCTTTGCGGATGCGGAGGTCCCTCTAGGACTTGGGACCACAGACACTCTTGTCAGGTTGGGGGCGTGAGGAGGCTCCTGTCAGTTTGGGAGCTGTTAAGAGATTCCCGTAAGTTTTGGGGCTGCAAGAATATTCCCGTCAGTTTCTGGATCTGTGAGGAGATCCTGGTCAGTTTTGGGCGATGGGGAGACCTCGTCAATTTGAGGGGGCTGGGAGGAGGTGCCTGCCAGTTTCCGAGCGGTGGAAAGAAAACAAATCCTTGTCCAGTTGCGCAAGTGTGAGGAAATTGTAGTCAGTTTTGGGGGTTTCAAAGTGACCCGTTTTAGTTTCGGGGTGTGACGAGATCCCGATCACGTTTGCAATAGAGGATGAGCTGATGAGTTTTGTAACTGAGATTTATTTCATTTGTTGTGGTTATGGTGCTCCTGACTGGTCAGGGGTGGAATGATTGAGAGAGTTCTTATAACAAGACCCCAGAACTGTGATTTGAGTTGGGCGCCTCTGCGTTCTTTCTGAAGGCAGCGGGATAGTTTGTGAGTGATCTGAGCCCATATCCATGGACTCATCTCTCTTCATTTGTCCCTATTTGGGGGCAGAGAGAAGGGTCTTTTGCGGGGCTCCCCCAGCCTCATTCTGGCGTCATAATAAAAAGCACTCTGGGAAGCAAGGTTTTGAGCAAGGAGGGGGTTCGGTGAGGGGTTAAAGAAGCTTCCTTAAGAGCGTCAGATGTTTTCCTGAAGCCCAGATAGAAATTCTCAATGACTCTGGGGGCCCGAACGGGGTGGGGGCAGCTTCCTGGGCATAGCGCCCTTCTTTATTTGTTAAAGCTCTTCTGGAGGCTGGTGGACTTTCTCAGATTGCCCCCTGCAGCCACACCCCTTGTGTTGCATCTGGGCTGTGGTAACTCCCCATTTGTGAACTGAGGGTTGGTACCCTGGCGCACCTGATTAACTTTGTAAAAAAAAAAGTGTTTCTTTTCTTTTTTTTTTTTCTTTTTTTTTGTGCCCAGCCGTCGTCCAGGAAGGACGAGAGCTGTTGCCTCCTACTCCTGTGGACACTCCGAACCTGGCTCTCCACAGAACGCTCCAGGGCCAGGTGAAGATGGCCACAGTGCCGGTGTATTGCCTTTGCCGGCTGCCTTACGATGTGACCCGCTTCATGATCGAGTGTGACATGTGCCAGGACTGGTTTCACGGCAGGTAAGGAAGGCAGGCCAGGTGGGACAGGGTGCAGTGGTCGTTCACTCGCTTTTTTCTCAGCTCTGTTTTAGGTTCCCACTCAGACAGAAACTTTCCCCCCTCTCTCCCACAGAATTAAATTTAATCCACCTCCCAGACCCAGGTTTCTCCATCCCTCCTTGCAGGCTAGTGTCTAGCTGTCATTGGCCCCTGGTTTCTCCTCTTTCTCTTTTCCCATAAGTATTTTTCTTTGTATCTTTCTTTCTTTTTTTTTTTATTTAAAAACTATTTTCTTTCCAACCACAAAATATCATTTTTGTATTCTGGCAATTTTGTTTTCCTTCAGACTCTGGCTTTGGAGAAAACTGATACATTTTTGATGTATTTGAGTCCAACAAACATGGATTTGAGTTCCGGCATGGATTTGAGTTCCGGCTTTGCAGCTTGTTATCACAGGTTACCTTGGGCAAATTGCTTAGCTTCTCTGAGCCTCAATGTCTTCACCCATAAAACATATCTAACACATCTTTCCTGGTTATTTAAAGCATTTTGTGTGCACTCAGTAAATGGAGGGAGAAATGTAGCAGTATTTTATTTCTATAGTATTTATCTGCAGTACCATCCCACTAACTTGAATTAAGCAGAAGAGATATTGGGTAAAAGAGCAGGAATAAAACCACTAATGAATTCCCTCCAGTTTACCATGTGTGCACATGAGCACCTGTCATCTATGATTCCAGACAGGTTTGCATATGGAATAAAACTGTTAATATTATCCCATCATTGGGACTTAAATCCCAGCTATGGAAAGAAAACCGTGAGAGGGATTTGTACACTGGAATATAGCAAAACAGTATATGGCACCCTCCTCCTGCTTGTTGCATGTTGTTAGATTCTAGAATTTTCAGTTGTCACTAGTCCCTTCCAAAGGAGCTGTTCCTGTTATCATACCCAAGACCAAAGTGAAGGTGCTGGTGTTGTTAAGATTCTGCTCTCAGTAGGGACTGCCACATGCAGCACATCCAAATTCATATTAGCTGATTTCTATTGAGTATTCACTTTGTGTCAGGTGCAGAGTTCTGTTTATTGCCTCATGTTATTTCATTTGAAAGGGGACAGACATAGAAGGTGGGTCCTTTTCCTTACCCCTGAAAATAACTGGGAATTAAGATGTCTTTCAGGATTCCTGATGTCTTTGATAGTGCTGATCAAGTCACTCAAGATTCTTTTGGTGGTTCCCCTAAAGAATAAAATTTAGTCTTTGTGTGACAGACAAGACCTTTTGTGATCTACTTGTTCAGTCTCATTTCCTGCCACTCTTCCCTTATTCTTTATGTCCCAGCAAGACTGAAGTACTTATAGTTCTGGGAAAATTTGTCTTTGCAAATTTTCTGTGACTCTCTTTGCACATGCTATTTCCATTAATATCTTCTCTTTTACAACTAACAACATACCTCCTCTATAAACAAGTTTCTCCCTCTGGCTTCCCATTGTACTCTGTGTACATCCTTATTGAAAGTAATTATTTCATTATATTCTAGTTATAAGTACATCTGTGTCACTCATTAGCCAGAGCTACCTGAGGGCAAAGATGTCATCTTTTCATTTTTGGTATCCCCAGAACCTAGTTCAGTGCTAAACATGTAATAGAGGCTCAATATATTTTTAAATTAAATTTATTGAAGTAATATTGGTTAATAACATTATATAAATTTCAGCTGTACATTGTAATTCAATATCTGTACATTCTATTGTATGCTCACCACCAGATGTCTAGTTTCCTTTTGTTACCATATATTTGACCCTGTTTACCCAATTTGTCCTCTCCTCACCCCCTTACATTTTTTAATGAAGTGAATGAATTTTCATGAAACAAGCTATTCCATGTGGCCCTTACTTTGGATTGTGTGGGAAGTGTGTAGGATCAAACCTGGAAAGTGAACTTTTGTCCACAGTACAGAGACCCTAATTTCACAGTCTTGGAATAAGAAATAGGAACGAATGCTATCTTTGTGCTTACTATGTGTCAGGCCCGTGATAGGACTTTGTATAAATTACCTCAACCCATGTCCAAACCTGAATGTTATATATTTCTTTTTGAATAATGTTTTATAAATTTTTCCTGATTATATAGTTGCAACATGCTCATTATAGAAAATACAGAAACAGAATAAAGAAGGAAATAAAGATCACCTATGAGTTCCTATCTAGCACAATCCACTATTAAGTTTTTTGTTGCATTAACTCCCATCATTTGACTTAGAATATAAACATACATTTTTACAACATGTGGTTGTATTATAAATACCATTTTATAACTTGAGTTTTATTCCTATGTAACATTATAATGTGAATATTTTACCAGGTCCTTAAATATTTATCAAAACTCAATTTCTGATACTCCACCATATGTATGTGTCCTCAGTTACTCTGTCATTTCCTCTGTGGTTAGATGCTTATGTTATTTATACTTTTTTATATTATAAGTAATATTGCGATATGAAGGAAACTGGAGGTTCTGGAAATGTTCTGCATTTTGATATGGGTGCTGGTTAAAACGACAAGAAAAACATTGTGAACATCATTGCACAGTAGAGGCTTGACATTTACAAGGAACACCACTGAGGCCTTTAAAAATTCCAAATTTACAAATATGGAAACAGGTTTATGGGTCAGGCCTCTCCTTAATCACATTTTTGTGGTGAGTCTTATGTTTTTTTGCATACCTTGACACAAGTTAACTGCCTCAATTTTTTTATGAAAGTTTTTTTTTTTTTTTTTTTTTTTTTTTTTTTTTTTTTTTTTTTTTTTTTTTTTTTTTTTTTTTTTTTTTTTTTTTTTTTTTTTTTTTTTTTTTTTTTTTTTTTTTTTTAATCTCTTCTCATGCTTGTCTTTATGGACTGCCAGAGAACAAGAAGGCCAGCTGAGAATCAGGTCCTTGGTGCATGGCTGCTCTTGCTTGCTCAGTACATTGCTCAAACACACACACCAGGCTCACTGTGTTCCATTTAAGTTTATACTTCAGCATGATTGAAAATTACTAAATATTGTGGACTTTTCATGGTTGCTCACAGTAGTTAAGCCCACACATAAGTGATTTAAACCTTTTCGTATCTCTGATGACTTCCATAGGCTAGGTTTCTTAAAGTCTGATTAGGGGTTAATAATGCCAAATTACTTCCTGGAAAGGTTATAGCAAGGAAAGTAACTATTCCACTTTGCTGCTGTGAATCTGGAATTCATGGAGATTAAGTTAAATGTTTTGAATTTAGAATAATCTGGCTCTAAAGCCTAGGTTCCCCAAAGTGGGAAAAGATGGTGTAGCTCCATTCCTCCTACTATAAAGGGCTGGGTTTTCCAAAACACTTTGATTTATAGAGCAGTTTTCAAACTTTAGTGTGCATCAGAATCACTTGGAAGACCCATTAAAAGACAGGATAAATAGGCTCCACATACAGGGTTTCTGATACAGGGGGCAAGTGGGGGCCACCTTCAGAACCACTGATTTAGAGCATTCTGTCTTAATTCCTTCCCTTTCTATGGGGTATGACAGCTTCTGATGTTGGGGAATTAGCAGGCTAACATATCATCACTGTACACGACTGTTCTCAAAGTGTAGTTGATTAACTGGGAATTTATTAAAAATGCCAATTCTTAGGCTAGGACACAGCCATCTATATTTTAACAAACAGGTAGATTCTGATGCACTCTAACTTTTGAGAATCACTGCTCTACACTGGCGAAGAAAGTTAGTTGGCAAGGAATTATTGATGCCTGGGGCTTTGGCAAAATCTCACCCTTTTACAGTTTTCCTATCTATAAAGGAAGTATTGGTTGGCACATCCCTAAAGGGATAGCTGTGGTATGGACTATAAACTCTGAAGAAAATAATTCTGGCTTAGATCTAGGTCCAAATTCTGATTCTGTTACATTTTGAAAGGATTTCATCTCTGTGCAACCTCAGTTTCCCTGAGAGGGGTTGTGATGATTTGAATAAAATGATAATGGCCCTTGTTTATTGCATACTAGCTAATATGCCAGGCAGTATGCCAAACACTTTGCCTAATTATCTTTATTTAATTTTGGGGGGAGTTTTAAAATTATGAATTCAATTTATTTAATAGTTATAGAACTATTCAAATTACCTGTTTTATATTGGGCATGTTGTGGGTGTTTGTACTTTCCAAGAAATTTATCCATTTCATCTGTCAAAGTTAAATGTGTTCATATTATTCCCTTATTATCCCTTTGATATTCTGCAGGCTGGGTATCTTACTCTCTTTTTTTCTTTGTCAAACTTGCTAGAGGTTTGTCAGTTTTATTGACCTTTTCAGAGAGTAAGTTTTATGTTTCATTGACTATCATCTTTCTGTTTTCAATTTCATTGATTTCTGCACTTTATTATTTCTTCCTTTTGCTTGCTTTGTGTTTATTTTGCTTTTTACCTAATTTCTGGAGGTGGGAGCTTGGGCTATTGATTTGAGACTATTTCTGTTTTCCAATATAAGCATTTAGTGCTATTAGTTTCCCTTTTAGCACTGATTTAGTTGTGTCTCATAACTTTTGATATGTTTTCCTTTTCATGTAGTTCAACATAATTTTTAATTTTCTTAGAGACTTTATGTTTGACCTATCAATGATATACAACAATATTGTTTAGTTTCCAGGTATTATGAGAATGCCTTGATTTCCCTTGACTTTCTGAAGGGTCTTTTTGTTTGATACCAAATGCTGGGTTTCCAGTTGTTTCAGCATTGAAAACTATGTATTTTATTTTCTTCGTGATTTAGGCTGGGTAAGAATTTATCCATTTCTTCTTGGTTGTCCAGTTAGTTGGCCATAGTTGTTTGTAGTTTAATCTGTTTTCTTTCTTTTGTTCAGTTTGGGTAATTTCTTTTGTTCTATCTTGAAGTTTATTTTTTTCTGTTGTCTTCATTCTGCTGTTGAGCCCATTGAATGAATTTTCATTTAAATTATTATATTTTTCATTTCTAGAAGTGCCATTGTTTCTTTTCTATGTCTTCTACTTCTTTGTGGAGACTCTAATTTTTGCTGACCCTTTCTATTTTGTTTCACTCATGTTTGTCATTTTTCATCGAAATGTTTTTACGATTGCATCTTTAAAATCATTGTCCAGTACTTTCAACATCTGTGTCATCTCAATGTTGAGATTGATTTTTGTTTTGCTCATTCAAATTGTGATTTTCTTTGGTCTTGATATATGTAATTATTTTCATTGTGTCCTGAATATTTTGAGTGTTGTGTTATGAGATTCCGGATATTGTAGCTTCTGTTTTTGCAGGTCTCTTCAAACACTGCACTTCAGTGGCAGGGGAAGTTGGTATTATTTCATTATGCCAGGTGGGAATAGAAGTCCAGGTTCCCCATTTGGTCTCTCTTGATACCTACTACCTCTGGTTCTTCTGTCCCTCATCAGGTTGCCTTCTTCTCTTCATCTTTCAGAGTTGCCTTATTTTTTTTGTGTGTATAACATCCAAAATGTTTAGCTGTACTTAGTAAGAGGAATAGGAAGAACAGTCTGGTTCTCCATATTGTTTCAGAACCAGAAGTAACCAATTGACCTTTATAGTAGCTATTTGAAGCTATTGTTTTCTCCCATGAGATTGAATAACTTGCCCAAAATTATACAGCAAGTTAGTTGCTCAACAATCAGTCAAACCTGGGTCTCTTGGACTCTTGATGTAAGGTACAATACTATAGATAGTATAAAGCATTCTTCAGGTTAAGCTATTTTCAAGACGTTGAGGGAGATAGAGAAAATTGGGCTTATAAACTCATGTGCAGTCCACATTTTTGTTCTAAGTGACATTAGGTTAAAGTTTACACTACTTTTTATTTTTTATTATATATTTTTTAAAACAGAACATGATTATATTTCGATACACACCTTCTTTACAACCAAAAAATAAAACAGCATACTAAAATAACAAAAACATATTTCATTTGTAATGCATGAGAAATGGCAACATTTTAGTCATAAATGAGCTCTTAAGAAACCAACCATTACTGCCAACGGGCCTGGGACATGCTGTGGCAGGGCTCCCCCCCGTGCTCCCATGAGCACTGAGTGCATGTGTCTGACTCCACGCACCATAAGGTAGATTTGAAATGTATTCATTAAAAGTCATTTTGTTGTGATTTTAAAGGACATAGATAGTTGTTAAGTATATACACCACTTTTTATTTTAAGTAGTAGAAGGCTAACCTGCAGCTTTAGGAGTGTGTGGAAAAGGGAAGAGAGGTTCTGATATTTATATACAGGGTTTACTGGATATAATGTATGGGCTGTAGAATCCCTGCCCTGGAGAAGGTCTTGTAGGGTGTAGTTAGAAGGATCAGAGGATAGCCTGCTCTGTCAAGGCTCTTGGGATATCTCTTGGAGTGGCATAATTTTTAAAGATTTATTTTATTTTTATTTTTAGTGAGGGGGAAAGGGGAAGAAAGAGGGGGAGAGGAACATCAATGTGAGAGAGAAACATTGATCGGTTGTCTCTTGCATGCCCCCCTAACGGGACCAAACCGACAACCCATGCACGTGCCCTGACCAGGAATCAAACCGGGGATCTTTCCTTTTGTGGGACGATGCCCAACCAATTGAGCCACACCAGTCAGGGTTGGAGTGGCATAATTTTTAAATACATTTTTATTTTTAAATAATTATAGGTTCACACAAAGTTGCAAAAAATTTTATGGAGTGTGCTTGTGTACATTTACCTAGTTTTCCCTGTGTTTTATGTAACTATAGTGCAGTATCAAAACCAGGAAGCTGACGTTGGCTCAATCCACGAATCTTATTTTTTTTGCCAGTTTTATATGTACTCATAGTTGTGTGTTTGTACATGTATTTAGTTCTACACAATTTTATCACATTTCTAGATTTGTTTAATTATCACAATCAAAATACAGAACTATTCCTTCACCATTGGACTAGCATTAGTTTTTGCCCCAGCTCACCTGGAAGTTTGGAATGGCAACATGTACCAAAGAATGGGTGGTCAGCGTCTCCAGGAGGAGTGCCCTGAAAATTTAGGATACAGTGGAAAGTCTGATAGGCATGATGTCCAGGACTGAGTTATGGGAGCTAAATGAAAATCTGCTTTGGAAACAAAGGCATAGTGGTGAAACTATGGCTTAAAGTCTTAGTTCTTGCACATACTAGCTCTGTTGCTTTGGGCAGGTCATTTCAGCTCTACACTTCTGCTTTCTTAGCTTTAAAACAGAAAGAATCCATCTTTCATATGGTTGTTGTGAGGATTAATGAGAGAATGTCTATGAAGCATCTCTCATAGTCCTTGGCACATAGTTAGATACTCAATTTTGGCTATCACCTAGAACATTCATGCAATAAATATTTATTAAATATTTACTGTTTGCCAAGGAGTGGGTCAAGAACCATGGGAGATAGAGATGAAGATATGGGCTGTCTAGATTATCTCAAGCTAGAAAATAAGATGGATTTATTAACTTATTTACTCATCTATGTACTCACTGACTCAATAGATATGTGCTATGTTCCAGGCATTGGTTCTAGACACTGGAAGGGTGGGATACAGCAGTGAACATGAGACAGTAAACCAGCAGGTAAATATGTAGTGTGTCAAATGATAAGAAGTGGTATAGAGAAAAACATAAAGCAGGGTGAGCAGGAGCTAGAGTGCCATCCCCAGGACTGGAGGCATGGTTATTTTATATGGGTTATTTTATAATCATATGGATGGGTAACACATGAGCAGAAGCCTGAAGGAAAGTGATAGAAGAAACTGTGCTAGTAAGTGCAGGGGTGGGGGGGTGGGGTGGTGGTGGTGGTGGTGAGTGTTCCACGTAGAGAAAATAAAGGACCTGAGTGGGTAGCACATCTGACATGCTACCATTCCGGCCAGTGGACAGTATGAGTGAAGGGAGAATAGGAGAAGCTGTTGACAGGGTTTGGGGGTGTTAGTGGTGCAGATCTTGTAGGGCAGTGACTCTTCAAGTGTGGTCCCTGGACAAGGAGGAATCAGCATCATCTGGAAACTGGTCAAGTAAATTCTTGCATCCTATCCCAGACCTACCAAATCAGAAACTGGCAATGGGGCTTAAGAGCCTATGTTTTAATAATCCCTGCAGGTTTTCACTATATAACATATTTGGTTGGCCAAAAAGTCCATGTGGTTTTTTCCATAAAAACATTTTAAATTTTCTCCAATAACTTTATTGATTTGGATATTTTTAGTATGTCAGCTATCTTCCACGTGGTATCCTTAATTAATGTCTTGATTTGATTGCTGTCAGTTTCAACTGGTCTACATGACCGTGGAACATCGTCCAGTGAGAAATCTCTAGCACAAAATCTTGCAAACCACTTTTGACACATTTGATCAGCCACAGCACCTTCTCTATACACTGCACAAATCCTTTTTTGCATTTCAGTTGCATTTTTACATTTCTTGAAATAGTAAAGCATAATATGCCAAAAATGTATATTTTCTTCCATCTTCAATATGAAAATGGCTACATAAAAATTCACCAATTTTGATAAGTTTTTTAAAATGCACTCTGATGTGACAGCTGCCACAATACTATCTAACAAAATTGTTTTGAATGTAGTTAAAGACAACTAAGTGTACCTGAACCATCTTATAGAAAAAAAAAAAAAAAAACGAACTTTTTGGCCAACCCAATACAATATATTTCACTGATTACATTGATGTAGCTTGTTTCTTGTCTGCTTTCCCCACCAGAATGTCAGCTCCATGAAGGCAGGACTTTTTGTATGCTATGTTCTGTTTCTTTCTCTCCTCATTTCCTAGACCAGGGCCTCACAGCTGCTCCTTAAGTGTTAGCAGAAGGAATGGACACCAGGGAAATGGGGTGTTCTGGAAGTCAAAAGTAGAAAGCTTGTCAGGTGGAGAGAGCACAGGGTTTTCACTGTGGTAATGCTGCTAAGAGGTTGAGATAAAAGAGAGAAGTAAGTATTGCATGTATGAATAGGGAGATCAGAATATTGGTGAGATCTGTTTGAAAGAAGATGGGGACTAAAATCAGACTGCAGTGAATGGGTGAGGAAGTATACATAGCAACTCTAAAAACTTTTTATAGGTTTGGCTCTTTTACTGTATACACTTCTGTAACTTTTGAGTTTTGTACCATGTATAATTGATGCCTATTCATTAAAAGTCATTATGAAGCTGCATAGGTTTAACCAAAGAAGACATTTGGCTGTGAAGTGGCAGGCAAGAGGAAGGGAGGGTCTTGTCTTTGTTACCTGTAAAGATCCAGTGAACTTGTTTAAATGCTATTGTGAAGGAAGAAGGTAGAGAGGGAGTTGAAGATACTGCAGGAAGAAAGGATAATTGAGAAGGTTAAAAAAAGATATGACCCAGGTGGAAAAGCTGACGAGAAAGAAGGAGGATAGTTACTTCCTTGTAACAGAAGGAAAAGATGGGTGCAAAAGGAGGTGAATCTGGTATAGAAAGTTGAGGTAGTTCTCATTTGATTATTTCATTTTGTCTAAGAAGTAGAGGGCAGGGTTAGTTGCTGAGAAAAAAAGAGATTTGAAATGGCCACTAATGGGAGAGAGTACTGAGCACAGAAATATGGGAGAATTGTCAGGCAGCATGACCCAGATATTTTTAAATGGACTTTATGTTTTAGAGTAGTTTTAAGTTTACAACCAAATTAAGTGGAAGTTACAGGAGATTTCCTGTGTACCTCCTACCCCCATGTGCATAGCCTCCTCCATTATAAACATGCCCCGCCAGAGTGGTACATTTGTTACAATTGATAAGCCTACATTAACACAACATACTCACCCGAAGTCTATAGTTTACATCAGGGTTTACTCTTGGTGTGCGTTCTATGGGTTTGGACAAATGTATAATGATATTTACTTACCACTCTAACATTTTTATATCATATAGAATAGTTTTACTGTCCTAAAAATCCTCTGTGTTCCATCTGTTAACCTCTTTCTCCCTCACTAACCCCTGGAAACCACTGTTTTTTTTACTGTCCCCATGGTAGGAATCATATAATATATAGCCTTTTCAGATTGGCTTTTTTCACCTAGTAATACACATTTAAGTTTCTTCCATGTCTTTTCATGGCTTGATAGCTTATTTCTTTTTTTTAAAGATTTTATTCATTTTATTTTTTTAAACGGGGAAGGGAGAGAGAAAGAGAGGGAGAGAAGCATCAATGTGTGGTTGCCTCTCACACGCCCCCTACAGGGGACTTGGCATGTGCCCCTAGACTGGGGATCTAACCGAAAAACGTTTGATTCACAGGGCACTCAACCACTGAGTCACACCAGCCAGGGCTCATTTCTTTTTATTGGCTTGGCCAAAAAGTCCGTTTGTTTTTTTCCCATAAAATAAAAGACAAATTTTTCATTTTCACCAGTAACTTTATTGATTTGGATATTTTGAGTATGTTGGCTATTTCCTGTTATTGGCTTCTAGTGGGTAGAGGCCAGGGATACTGCTAAACATCTTCCAGCCCTGGCTGGTGTGGCTTAGTGGATTGAGCACCAGCCTGTGAACCAAAGGGTCACCAGTTCGATTCCCACTCAGGACACATGCCTAGGTTGCTGGCCATGTTCCCAGTAGGGGGTGCATGAGAGGCAACCACACACTGATGTTTCTCTCCCTCTCTTTCTCTCTTTCCCTCTCTCTAAAAATAAATAAATAAAATCTTTAAAAAAATAAACATCTTCCAATGCATAAGACAGCTCCATATCAAAGAATTATTTGGCCATAATGTCAATAGTACTAAGAAACTTCACAAACCACTTTTGACATGTTCAATCAGTCACAGCACCTTCTTTATATACTTCACAAATCTTTTTTTTTACGCTTGAGTTGTGTTTTTTACCTTTCTTGAAATAATAAAGCAAAATGCTCCAAAAATGTTGCATATCTTCTTCCATCTTCAATATTAAAATGACTACACAAAAATTCACCAATTTTGATGTTTCTTTTAAATGCAAGCTGATACGACAGCTATCACAATACATTCTAACAAAATTGTTTTGAATGAAATTAAAGAAAACTAAGCACTACTAGAGCCATTATACAGAAAAAACTAAATGAAATTTTTGGCCAGCCCTATAGCACTGAGTAATAATAAGTTGTCTGGATATACCTGTTTATCCATTCACCTATTGAAGGACATTTGCTTCCAAATTTTGACAATTGTGAATAAAACTGATTATAAACATCCATGTGAAGGTTTTTGCATGGACATAGTTTTCAGTTCCTTTGAATAAATGCCAAGGAGAGTGATTGCTCGATTATATGGTAAGAGTATATTTACTTTTATAAGAAACTGCCAAACTGTCTTCCAGAGTGGCTGTACCATTTCCACATTTCAAAGAATGAGAGTTCCTGTTGTTCCACCTCCACGCCAGCATTTGGTGTTGTCAGTATTCTAGATTTTGGCTATTCTTATAGGTATATATTGATATTTTATTGTTGTTTTAATTTGTATTTTTCTAATGACACATAATGTGGAATGCCTTTTCATATGCTTATTTGCCATCTGTGTATCTTCTTTGGTGAGGTATCTGTTCAAATCTTTTGACCATTTAAAAAAAATCTTAATTGTTGACTTCCGGTCAAGATGGAGGCGTAGCTGGACATGCTGTGCCTCCTCTCACAACCAAGATTAAGTACAACAAAAATATAGAACAAAAAAAAAGAAAGAAAGAAAACCCAACCAGGACAGAGAAAGAATTGAATTGTGCGGGAGTCCGACAACAACGATTCACCCAGACCTGTAAGAGGGGCGGAGTCCGCGGCTGGCTGATTTGGATCACAGTGGGATAAGCCAGTGGTGGTCCCAGGCATGCAGTCACTGCAGGCGCACAGGCGGCTGCATTGCTAAATGCGAGGAGGCCAAGTGGGGTGCACAGGGCAGCGGACCGCAGACACACATTCGCGCACAGATAAACCAGGCGAAAATGGGCAGCAAGATAGACTGTGTGAGACTCGGGGCCCCGGTGCCGGGAAGTGAAGCCTAAAAGCACCCATTGAAAATACTTGTAGGGGCTGAGGTGCTGGGAGGGAGTCCCAGCCTCACAGAAGAGTTCGTTGGGGTGACCCACAGGGTCCTGGAGCATGCGCTGGCCCACCCACCCAGAAATCAGCACCAGAAGGGCCCAATTTGATAGGGGAAGAGGCTAAAGGGACTGGGATCTGCGAAAGAGTACGGAGCAAGTGCCATTATTTCCTCTTGGACCCTGCCCCCACATCCAGCATCACAACCCAGCGGCTGGGCTGCCCCGCCTTGGTGAACGCCTAAGGCTCCGCCCCTCATACGTAACAGCTGCGACCAGACAAAAACAAAAATACCAAAACCAAGGATGGTTCAAATGGGAGAACAGACTGGGGCCCCAGAGCTAATTTATCTGAGCGACCAGGAGGTGGTCAACCTATCAGATGCAGAGCTCATAGCACTGGTAGCCAACCTATCAGAAGCACAGTTCAAAGCTCTGGTGATTAGGAAGCTCACAGAATTGGTTGATTTTGGTTGCAAATTAGAGGAACAAATGGAGGCTACTGTAAGTGAAAGGAAGAAAAATGCACAGGGAACCAGTAGTGATGGGAGGAAAACTGGGACTCAAAACAATGGAGCAGACTAGAAGGAAGAAAGAAACCACCAAACAGAAAAGAATGAAGAAACAAGAATTCAAAAAAATGAGGAGAGGCTTAGGAACCTCCAGGACATCTTTAAATGTCCCAACATCCAAAGTATAGGGGTACCAGAAGGGGAAAAGGAAGAGCAACAAGTGGAAAACTTATTTGAACAAATAATAAAGGAGAACTTCCTCAATCTGGCAAAGGAAATAGACCTCCAGGAAGTCCAGGAAGCTCAGAGAGTCCCAAAGAAGGTGAACCCAAGGAGGAACACACCAAGGCACATCATAATTACATTAGCCAAAATTAAAATGAAGGAGAGAATTCTAGAAGCAGCAAGGGATAAGGGGACAGTCACCTACAAAGGAGTTCCCATCAGACTGTCAGCTGATTTCTCAAAAGAGACCTTGCAGGCAAGAAGGGGCTGGAAAGAAGTATTCCAAGTCATGAAAGTCAAGGACCTACATCCAAGATTGTTCTATCCAGCAAAGCTTTCATTTAGAATGGAAGGGCAGATAAAGTGCATCCCAGATAAGGTCAAGTTAAAGGAGTTCATCATCACCAAGCCCTTATTATATGAAATGGTTAAGGGACTTATCTAAGAAAAAGAAGATAAAAAATATGACAGTAAAAACAGCAAACTCACAGTTATTAACAACCACACCTAAAATAAAAGCAAACTAAGCAAACAAGTAGACCAGGAGCAGGAACACAGAAATGGAGATCACATGGAGGGTTTGTAATGGGGGAATGGGAGGAGGAGAGAGGAGAAAAGGTACAGAGAATAAGTAGCATAGATGGTGGGTAGAAAATAGACAGGGGGAGGGCAAGAATAGTGTGGGAAAAGTAGAATCTAAAGAACTTATGAAACATGGACATGAACTAAAGGGGGGAATGTGGGTGGGAGGGGGGTGTGAAGGTGGAGGGGAATGATGGGGGAGAAGTGGGGCAACTTATAGCATAATCAGTAAAATATAATTAAAAAATTTAAAAAAGATTAAAAAATAAAAAGGAGATACATGTAACATAAAAAAAACAATTGTTCGAGTACGGTTTTTTGCCTTTTACTCCCATTCCAGCCCACCCCCCAGCCCTCCCCACCTCCCTCCCGTTTCCACCCCCCCTCCTTGTTTTTGTCCATGTGTCCTTTATACTTGTTCCTGCAAACCCTTCCCCTTTTCCCCTCTGGTCACTGTCAGCCTCTTCTCTAGTTCAGGGTCTTTGGTTATATCTTTAATTGGGTTGTTCATTTTCATATTGTTGACTTTTAAGAATTCTTTGTATATTTTAGATAACAGTCCTCTATCAGATATGTTTTTTGTAGATAGTTACTCCCAGTCTGTGGCTGGTCTTTTCATTCTCTTGATAGTGTCTTTCACAGAGAAGATGTTTAATTTTAATGAAACCTAGTTTATCAATTCTTTCTTTCATGGATCATGCCTTTGATATTTCATCTAAAAAGGTATTGCCATACACAAAGTTATATAGGTTTTCTCCTATGTTATCTTCTGGGAATTTTATAGTTTTGTGTTTTACATTTAGGTCCACGATCCATTTTGAGTTTATTTTTGTGAAGGATATAAGGTCTGAGTCTAGGTTCATGTGTTTGCAAGTGGATGTTCAGTTGTTCCAGCACTGTTTGTTGAAAAGACTGTCTTTGCTCCATTATATTACTGTTGCTCCTTTGTCAAAAACCAGTCAACTCTTTTTATGTAGGTCCGTTTCTGGGTTCTCTGTTCCATTGATCTGTTTGTTTATTCTTTCAGTACCACACTGTCTTGATTACTGCAGCTTTATAGTAAGTCTGAAAGTCAGATAGCATCAGTCTTCCAACCTAGTTCTTCTTCAGTATTGTACTGGCTACTCTGTGACTCAGATATTTTGGACGGACAATGAATTTATTGTGGCACCAGTCCATCGGGTGATTTTTCTCTAGTCATGTCCAGTGTGGTCCAGTGTTATGTAGTTGGATTGAGGCAGGGTTGGGATTTGAAAGCGGGGGTAATGGAGAGGCAGTGGGGCAAGTGAGTTGAGGATATGTGTAAGAGAATGATTGAAGTGAGGGATGCTATAATCCAAGATACGGAAGAAGGGTGAAGTCAAGAGTAGGTGAATAGCTTAAAAGTAGGATCAAGGGGTTTTGCAGGTAAAGAACAGGTGTAACGAATGAGAGCTGGATATACTTATGGTCGGAGAATGTGATGTATGAATTTCACATTTCATAGGTGGAACAACTGCGAGTGTTGACTATAGGGGTTAGTAGCTGAAATGGGAGTGGAGGAAGCAGTCTCCAAAGATGAGAAGGTCCAAGAGCTAAGAGGCCAGGATATTGGACCTCTATATCATTAGTGATGTCACGTGGAATGTTGGTAGGGGTTGGGTGGAGGGCAGTCTGTGAGTAGATTCTTCAGTGAGCAAAGAGATAATGTTGGGGGGATGAGTAAGTAACAGTGAAGAGGAGTAGGAAGTGGTGTGGCTAGAGGATCTTACACAAGGGTAGAGGAGAGATGATCTCGAAGTCACTGGAGAGTGAGGGGGATGTGTGCCCCCAGGCCAGGCCTGAGTTGTAAGGGTCTGGGAGGATATACAACTTCTACTTGACAGGGCTCTACCTACCATAGTGCTTCTTCAACTTTTTAATTTCCAATCCATAATGGAGCAATCCTTTTGTAAAATAAAATAGGAATTACTAGAAAAATGTCCTGAATAAAAAATCTATACACAGTATAATCCCTGATTTTTTATTATTAGATTCAACAGACATAAAATTACTCAGCCAAATTGGCATTAAAGTTTTTAGATGCTCACTTTCTTTCTGTACTTATTTCACCACAGCACTAGTCTGTGGACAGCACTTTGAGTGACACTGTTATAGAGAAAATGGTGAGAAACTGCATTCAGTTAGACCAGGAAGGTGAAGAGAAGGGGTTTGTTGAAGGGGATGTGAATATAGAAAGGGTTTGTTTACCAAGGAATGGGGTTGGTGGGGGTACAGCAGAAAAGTCAGGAAAGTTGATGAATAGTAGATATTTGGGGTAGAGAAAGCACATAACTATATGGGATGAAAGTTCAAGAGAGAGATACTAGAGGGGTCCTTCTTGAGGAGTGCCCAAGGGTAACAGAGATGTGAGACAGAAAGCATGTAGCCCAGGCAAATGAGTTAATGCTACAAGGTCTGGGGAATACATTTAAAGAAGGCTTAGGCAGGTGAAGGATGAGCTCTAGATTGGGTGAAAAAATATTAGCTATTACTTACTGACTACTTACTGTGACCAGTCTCTGTGTTCACTGTGCTAAGCACTTTATATACATTATCTGAGTCCTGTAAAAAATAATCCTACCAAGTTGGTGGTGATATACCCAGTTTATTAATATGCAGCAGGTTTATAGGCATTAGGATTAGCAGTTGAGAAAGTGGTGGGGTCCTAATCCCAGGAAGTCAGTTTATGAACATGATCTTAGTTGAAACAGGGCTCTGCCCTATTTTCATTCTTCCTGCTACATGTGGTTGACTAAAAGAATTGTAGGACTTTCATCTTAGCCCGAGGTTATTCGGAGGACTGGTGATGACTTCTTTGGTGACGGAGGGTTTGTTTGTGACATTTCCACCTCATACATGGAAACTCAAAGTTTTAAAATTAAATATTTTTAGATATTACAATGTGGAATAAGTAACATGTTCATTGTAGAAAATTTGAAAATACAGATAAGAGAAATGATTACTTATAATCCTTGACTCAGAACCACTGTTGACTATAAAATGCTCTTTGAGCCCCTTTCATTTAATAAAGTAGCTCAATAATGTTTGAATTTTTTATTATATGTTGATAATATTTTGGATGTATTGATTAAATAAAGTATTATTAAAATTTCACCTAATTGTTTTTACCTTTTTAGCGTGGCTCCTACAACATTTATAATCACCTATGTGGCTCACATTGTGTTTCTGTTGGGCAATGCCACTCTGGAGTCTCTTTCAGCTTTGCCCATTCTCAGTCTTAATGAATTTTAACTGTACTTTTTTTTTAGCTCTGTCATAATTGTTTTAGATGAACCAGTGTGATCCAGTAGAACTTTTTGCATTGATGAAACTGTTTGATAATCTGCCCAATATGGTGGCCCCTAGTCACATGTGGCTGTTGAACACTTGAATTGTAGCTGGTGTGATGGAGGAACATCTTTTAAAATTTTACTTAATTTGAATCAATTTAAATGTAAATAGCCATGTGTACTGGACAGCACAGTTCTAGACCTTAAGAAAAATAAAATTTTAATAAAACTTGGCTGGTTTTGTCTTTTCTAGTTGTGTTGGTGTCGAAGAGGAGAAGGCTGCTGACATTGACCTCTATCACTGCCCGAACTGTGAAGTCTTACATGGGCCCTCCATTAGTAAGTAGATCTTGGGATTTCCAAGAGAAAGTGGGCAAGGGGAGAGACAAAGCAAAGGAATCTTGGAAGGGGATTGCCTTTGTTGGGTGCTTCAGATTCATCTTCCTTGGAAAATAGTAGAGACCTGCATAGGCCCTGCAGGACAGTAGCTGCCTCACTGGGAGGGCAGAGTGCAGAGCTTTCACTTCATCCCTTGCTAGGGATTCCTCAGAGGAAGCACCTATCCTCACTGGGATCTTTCCTGAGTCTGTGAGGGCCTTGTTGACTCCAGGTGCTCCAAGGGGTTATTAGAGTGGAAGAGAAGTAGGATCTGCTGAGGCCTTTGTTCTTAGAACCATAGCTCACAGCCATTATGATTCACAGTCTCATGTCTTTTCTGCCTTAGTGAAAAAACGTCGTGTGTCTTCAAAAGGGCATGATGCACACAAGGGGAAGCCAGTGAAAACTGGAAGCCCTACATTCATTCGAGAGCTCCGCGGTAGGACCTTCGACAGGTGAGTACCCTTACCCCAAGGGCTGGTGAACTCCAGGGCTCTGGGAAGCTGGGACCCTCTCTTCTCAGCTCTAATGGGACTGGCTGTCCCATTAGGTGCTTCCTCTGTTTGGGGGTGTCTACAGGGCTCTGCGAGTTCCCTCTGGAGAGGGATCTTCTGTTTTAATCAGTTTCTGAGAAACATTGCTAGCATTCATTTGATGTACAGAGTACATTAACGGTTACTTGTGGAAATTTTTGGTAGATTGGGAGGCAGTTTTGCCAATTCAGGAGAGAATATTTACATGTACCCAAGGATTGCTACAACTATAAGGAGTCTTAAAGATCTGAAACTTTACTTCTCTCTTTGTAAAGAAGGAGTTTCTTTTAAAAAATACAGAAAAAATTTGAGTGATTGTCTTTCTTTTGCAATCAAGAAAAAGAGTTCTTTTTAAAAAAATTAAGACAGGCTTATTGAAGCTCTGGCTGGTGTAGCTCAGTGGACTGAGCGTGGGCCTGCAAACCAAAGGATTGCCATTCGATTCCCAGTCAGGGCACATGCCTGGGTTGCGGGCCAGTTCCCAGCAGGGGACGCACAGGAGGCAACCGCACATTGATATTTCTCTCCCTCTCTCCTTCCCTTCCCCTCTAAAGATAAAATAAATAATATCTTAAAAAGACGGGCTTATTGAAAATAAATTACATCAATTGAGCAAAAATAATGAGTTAGGAAAATTAATGAATGAACTATTCTCTTTTCCTAGTTTTTAATTCATTTGATTATTTTCAGCTTTCCTGAAATTGAAGTGTTGTCTAGAATCATAACTGTTTCTTCAATTTCATATATATTTTTACAAATTTTTAAAAATATATTTTATTGATTATGCTATTACAGTTGTCCCATTTCCTCCCCTTCATTCCCCTCCACCCTGCACACCCTCTCCCACCCACATCCCCCCCTTTAGTTCATGTCCATGTGTCATAAGTTCTTTAGCGTCTACATTTCCCATACTATTCTTGCCTTCCCCCTGTCTATTTTCTACCTACCATCTATGCTACTTATTCTCTGTACCTTCCCCCCCTCCTCCTCCCACTCCCCTGTTGCTAACCCTCCATGTGATCTCCATTTCTGTGATTCTGTTCCTTGTCTAGTTGTTTGCTTAGTTTGTTTTTGTTTTTGTTTTTGTTTTAGGTGTGGTTGTTAATGATTGTGAGCTTGCTGTCATTTTACTATACATGTTTTTTATCTTCTTTTTCTTAGATAAGGCCCTTAACCATTTCATATAATAAGGGCTTGGTAATGATGAACTCCTTTAACTTGATCTTATCTAAGAAGCACTTTATCTGCCCTTCTATTCTAAATGAAAGCTTTGCTGGATAGAGCAGTCTTTTGGATGTAGGTCCTTGCCTTTCATGACTTGGAATACTTCTTTCCAGCCCCTTCTTGCCTGGAAGGTCTCTTTTGAGAAATCAGCTGACAGTCTGATGGGAACTCCTTTGTAGGTGACCGTGCCCTTATCCCTTGCTGCTTCTAGAATACTCTCCTTCATTTGAATCTTGGGTAATGTAATTATGACGTGCCTTGGTGTGTTCCTCCTTGGGTCCACCTTCTTTGGGACTCTCTGAGCTTCCTGGACTTCCTGGAAGACTATTTCCTTTGCCAGCTTGGGGAAGTTCTCTTTTATTATTTGTTCAGATAAGTTTTCCACTTGTTGCTCTTCCTCTTCCCCTTCTGGTACCCCTATAATTCAGATGTTGGAACTTTGAAAGATGTCCTGGAAGTTTCTAAGCATCTTCTCATTTTTTTTTGAATTCTTGTTTCTTCCTTGTTTTCTGTTTGGTGATTTCTTTCTTCCTTCTGGTCCACTCCATTGATTTGAGTCCCAGTTTTCCTCCCATCACTATTGGTTCCCTGTGCATTTTCCTTCATTTCACTTAGCGTAGCCTTCATTTGTTCATCTAATTTGCGACGAAATTCAACCAATCCTGTGAGCACCCTGATCACCAGTGCTTTGAACAGTGCATCTGATAGGTTGGCTCTCTCTTGGTCACTTAGTTGTATTTACTCTGGAGCTTTGATCTGTTCTTTCATTTGGGCCTTTTTTTGGTGTGTTGTTGGGCCTGTTATGTATGAGGGGTGGAGCCTTAGGTGTCCACCTGGATGGGGCAGCCCAGTCATTGGGTTGTGACACTGTATGTGGGGGCAGGGTCCGAGAGGGAACAGTGGCACTTGCTCAGCTCTTTGTCAGATTTCAGTCCCTTCTGCTGCTTCCCCCAAGCAAATTGGGCCCATCTAGTGCTGGTTCTTGGGTGGGTGAGCTTGTATACTCTCTAGGACCCTGTGGGTCTCTCCAACCAACTCTCCTATGAGGCTAGGAGTCTCTCCCAGCACCTCAACTCCCACCGATGTTTTCAGTCAGTGTTTTGAGGCTTTATTTCCCGGTGCTGGGACCCTGGGTTGTGCAGTCTGTCTCCCTCCCCAGTTTCTCCTGGTTTATCTGCACGAAAATGCGGGACCACCAGGTCAGCCAGCATGCTGAGCTAGGTTTCACAATCACCGTCTTGCTGGGTCCACCCGCTGCCACCCTGCATCTGGGGTCTGCCAGCCACTGCCTGCGCACCCAGGGTTGGCCTGCTGCCAACTTGCATGTCTAGGGTTTGTCAGCTGCTGCCTTGCATGCCTGGTGCCACCACTTTTTTTTTGCTGTGATCCCTCTCTACCCCTCTCCGCCTGGCCACCCGACTCCACCCCTCCTACTGGTCTGGATGAATGTGTCTATTTTAACTCCTTGGTGGTTCAATTTTCTGTCAGTTCTGGTTGTTATTTTGTTTCTAAATTGTTGTTGTCCTTATTTTGGTTGTAGAAGAGGCACAGCATGTCTACCTATGCCTCCATCTTGGCCAGAAGGCCCACTTATTTCTTTTCTTTAAAAGGCAGTGAATTTCTACCTCAGACTTCGCATATCTCTTCTCCAAAGTCAACCAATTTCTTGTGCATTCTTTCAGAAATAGTTTTTGCTTACACAAGTGTGTGTGTTTGTGTGTATTCCTCTTTTAAAATAATACAAATAGAAACACTATATTGCTCTGCACGTTGCTTTTTTAACCTACAATTATAGATCTGGAAGATCAATTCATAGCTACACATGCACATGTTCTTCATTCTTTTTCATGCATGTTTACTGTATGGATATATAATTTATTTAACCAATCCTTTATTGATGAACATTTAAATTAATTCTAGCCTTTTGCTGTTAGAGAATAATACTGCAGTGAATGACTTTATTCTTAAATTTTTGCATATGTGGATAAATTTATGTGTAGACTTACTTGCCTAGAAGTGAAATTGATCAGTCAAAGAGTATGTGCTTTCAAATTTTTTATAAACATTGCCAAATTATTTCCAAAGTGGCTCTGTCATTTTACACCCAACTAGATAATGTTTGAGAGTGTAATTCCCTGTATCCTGGCCAGCACTGTTTATTATAAAGCTTTTTTTGCCTTTCTGATAAGATTTAAAAAATAAAATGTTGTTTCCACTTGATGTCTTTAGTTATGAAAGAGGTATGTATATGTTTGTTCATTTGTAAGTCATCCTTACTCCTTTCTCTGTTACTGCCTGCTTATGTTATTTGCCTATTTTTCTGTTGGGTTGCTGCTTATTTCTTACTGATTTATTATAGCTTCCCTTGCAGACATTAAATTTCCCTTTAATTATGCAGTTAAATTTATTTTTACTATTTTTAGTGACTACTGGGCCTTGTCTACTCTGTGGCTTTATTTTTTCCAATTTAATCTTTGATCTGTTTAGAGCTATATAAAGAGTGCAATAGACAATGAGCATAATATTTTTCCAGATGTTTGTCCCAAACAACTTACCAAGTAGTCCGTCTTTTGTCCAGTATGATAAAAAAAACTCCTTTTTTCCAGTTAACTAAGTATGTGTGTTGAAAAGTGATTGTAAAATGGTTTTCATTTTTTCATTAGTCTTTTCTCTTTATTTGCCAATATTTTTTTTAAAAAGATTTTATTTATTTATTTTTAGAGAGAGGGTAAGGGAAGGAGAAAGGGAGAAACATCAACATATGGGAGAAACATCAGTTGGTTGCCTCTTGTGTGCCCCCTACTGGGGAAACCTGGCCCACAACCCAGGCATGTACCCTGACCAGGAATTGAACCAACAACCTTTCGGTTCACAGGCCAATACTCAGTCCACTGAGTCACACCAGCCAGGGCTATTGGCCAATATTTTAAATTGGATAACTGCTGCTCTGAGTTATAGTTAGTCAGCTAAACTTGTCAGATATGTCTTTTTTTTCCTGCCCAGGTTGTTGACTGATTTATTCCTTTGTCATCCAGAGAAGAGGACCCTATTGACAGTCTCTCTTACGTTAAGCTTCCCACCTCTGCCAGTAACCTGGCTTCTTGCCTTGGATAGGTCTTTTCTTCCCTGGCACGTGAAGTTTATGCCTGCCCACCTCAGGAAGATCCCACCCCTTGGGTGAGTGGTAGCATCCAGTGAGGCCTTCAGTTGCAGGGCCTCTGGGGCTCAGTGTTTCTCTTATGTGGCCCACAGCTCAGATGAAGTGATTCTGAAGCCTACTGGAAGTCAACTGACTGTGGAATTCCTGGAAGAGAATAGCTTCAGTGTGCCCATCCTAGTCTTGAAGAAGGATGGATTGGGGATGACGCTACCCTCACCATCATTCACTGTGAGGGACGTGGAACACTATGTTGGTAAGCAACACAGACCCTCTTTGTGATATTTCTCATCAAGACCTGTGACACTTCCCCTTAATCTACTTTTTGCATTTCCTTCCTAGCCATCTTGGGAATCTGATGTGAAGTGCCTGGCCCAGAGTCATCCTTTGGCAAAGCTAGAACCAAAATCCTGTTCTCTTCTTTCTTTTCTTCCTAATAGAACACAAAACCCCAGGCTGAGCCTTATTTTTGACTTGGGGAATTTCAGAGATTTTGGTGGTCTGTCTGTCCTCTCTTGAGATAAGAAAGCCTTTGACTTTTGCCCTCACATGCCGTTTGTCTTCTAAGCATGAGTTTTAGGGGATAGGAGGAGAAAAAGTGAGGAATTAGGGTCCAGATAAATGGACTGTACTGTGAGAGAGGCTGTGTGTTAGGTAGTTCTGTTGCCCTAGCAGTCCTGGACCAGTACGTATGTTTAAGGAGAGTGTGAGGGATTCCTACACCCACCCCTCAAACATTCACATCAAAATACACTGTTTGATGAGAGAGATTTTGAGTGTAAGGCCATTCTAGGGGCTGGTAAGGGGATGAGATGCTCTTCCTTGGTCTCTCAGACCACTTGGTACAGAACCCATCTCTTTACTCCAGGTTCTGACAAAGAGATTGATGTGATTGATGTGGCCCGCCAGGCTGACTGCAAGATGAAGCTCGGTGATTTTGTGAAATATTATTACAGTGGGAAGAGGGAGAAAGTCCTCAATGTCATTAGTTTGGAGTTCTCTGATACCAGGTAGGAGGGCAGGGGTGAGTAAAAAAGCCTGACAAATACCTGCAACTTTTGATGATATACTTAGTATGTATTGGTGTTCCCTTCATGCTGGTGGTTTCTTCCTTTGGGATGGGGAGCTGGTTTATATTTTTCTAGGGTAGATGCTCACATTGTAACAACTAAATTGTATTTCTCCTTTACAGTTTCTAGCATTGGATAGATTATATGATAGCTATTTCAATTAATTTTTATCTCCTTCAAGACTAGGACAGCTTTTTTAGACCTTTTGGTATTTAGAATGTGGCACGGTCACTTGTTTAACTCCCAGGATAGGTCCTCTGTCCCAGGAAATAGATTGGCTAAAATTACCCCCGAGTAGCTTCTTTGAGGATAAGGTTTCTTAGATTTGAAAAAGAAGAAAAAAAGCTTATGACCATTAAATGATTCTATCTGGACTCATGTACTCAATAGATATATGTAGTCTTCTCTGTGCTCAGAACTGTGGGAGAGCCCCCCAAAATCGTAACATATCCTTTGCACTTAGGAAGCTTACTGTCTGATCATTTACCTCTTTAACTTTTAATTTTGACATAATTATAGATTCACAGAAAGTTGCAAAATGATGTACAAGGAGGCCCTGTGTGTCCTGCAGCCAGTTTCCCTCAATGGCAACATCTTACAATAACTATAGTACAATATTGAACCCTTGCTGTTAGTTTTAACATGCAAAGTTACCCTGAAGGTGTTTAAAAAAACCTGTGTTTGCTTATACCTCGCTTCATCTTGAAAGACTATTTCAAGCAGCTTATTGAGATGCAGAGAAGGGGAAAAAGAGAAAATTGGAATAAAAGGAAAATGAAGGTGTTGGGTGATTTGTACATAAGATGCATGTATAAATGTCCGGATAGTTGGTGAAGGATTGTAGAGTTTTCATTGTATTTCCTGAAGGTCAGAACAAAAAAGGGAATGTAATATTATAAGATTTGTGGTTTCACATAGGATAAAAACAACCAGATGTTTGGGAGAAACATTTCTTTACCTGGAACTGAGCCCAGAGATGTTTCTCTAATGGTTTCTCATAAAGAAGACACTGTGAGGTGGAAACAATACAATTAACTCTTATAAACCAAGTGCCAAGTGAGTGGGGTCTGGGTTGGGGGAGTATGAACATATAGTAGAGGAAATTATTGCCTTTGACTGGGAAAGGCTGTGGAGCTGGGACTTCTAGAGCTGATTGGAATGAGGATGTTGACCAGACTTACAGAAATAAGTGTCCTATATACCACTGGGTATTCTGTGGAGAGAACATCTTTGTCTTATCTTACTCTCACTGGGACAGGGGGCGTTTTACTCAGACTTCAACCTCAATTCCTAATCAACTGACATCTGCTCTCCATTCCTTCCTTGCTAGGCTTTCCAACCTTGTGGAGACACCCAAGATTGTTCGGAAGCTCTCATGGGTGGAGAACTTGTGGCCAGAAGAGTGTATCTTTGAGAGGCCCAATGTGCAGAAGTACTGCCTCATGAGTGTGCGGGATAGCTATACAGACTTTCACATTGACTTTGGTGGCACCTCGGTCTGGTACCATGTGCTCAAGGTAGGAATGGATATGGCATCTGGAGACAGTCAGGCCTAGGACCATCCTGGTTTGTTTCAGGTGAAGATTTTATTAATTTCTAAAGAGATTTTATTTACTTATTTTTAGAGAAAGGGGAAGGGAGGGAGAATGAGAAGGAGAGAGACATCAATGTGTGGTTGCCTCTCCCATGTCCCCAACTGGGGACCTGGCCAATAACCCAGGCATGTGCCCTGACTGGGAATTGAACCAGCAACCCCTTGGTTCACAGGTTGGAGCTCAATCCACTGAGCCACACCAGCCAGGGCTATTTATTTATTTTTAGAGAGAGGGGAAAAGAGGGAGAAAGAGAGGAAGAAAAACATCAATGTATGATTGCCTCTTGCGCACCCAACACCAGGACCTGCCCCGCAACCCAGACATGTGTCCCAACTGGGAATTGAACCAGTGACCCTTTGGTTCGCAGTCTAGCACTCAATCCAGTGAGCTACACCAGCCAGGGCTAACTATTATCTTCTTAATTGAACCAAAATATAATATACTCCTACCATACTATTTATGGAAACGTCCGTATTTACTGTACAAATTCCTGGCAACTTGAGAAATTTCCCTTCTCCCCAACTTTATTGGGTATAATTTATGTACCATAAGATTAAAGTTTTAAGTGTATAGTTTGATGAATTTTGACACTGGTGTATAGTTGTATATCCCACCACTATCAAGATAGAGCATATATGAGAAAGTTTTTTAAAAAGTGTTTTGTTTTATTTTTGCTTAGAGAGAGGGTAAGGGAGGGAGAAAGAGAGGGAGTGAAACATTGATGTGAGAGAGAAACATCGATTGGTTGCCTCTATATGCAACCAGGGGACTGAACCCGCAACCCAGGCATATGCTCTTACCAGGAATCGAACCAGGGACCCTTTGGTTTGTGGGATGATGCCCAACTGACTGAACCACTCCACCCAGGGCTGAAAAGGTGGTTTTTTTTTTTCATGTCAACTTTTCTATATACAGTTTCCCTTTTAGTTGTTGTTGTAGCTTTGTAATTAGCATATCAATTGCTGATAATTGTACAGAATTTTTGAGGTCTGGAAAAAAATTTCTTAAGTAATTTTGATTGTTTTCCACCACAGGTCATACTATTTAGTTTTCTTATCAGAAATGCGAAGGAAGGAGCAGAAAACAGATATGGCTCTTGTCCAAATGATCACCAATTCTCAACTAGTTGTTTCCATTGGTTTCTCATGAAAACTTTAGAGCATTTAAAGGAAAGTGCTATTATGCAAATGTTAGGTTTAACTATTTATTTCTCAAATAATTTATTTTTTCTAGAAGAATTACAAAAATAATAGGAAGAATTTCTGTGTGTCCTTCACTCAGTTTCTCCAAATGTTACCATTTTATTACATTATTTCTTTCTCTAAAACAAACATAATAAAATGGATTTATATATATATTTTCTGAAACATTTAAGAGTAATTATAGATGTGTCCCTTTATGTCATGATAATTCAGTATGTTTTTCTTAAACAGAGGGAAATTACAGTATAGTTATCAAAATCAGGAAATTAACATTGATGTAATACTATTATTTAATCTACAGATCTGATTCAAATTTCTCTAATTGTCCAATAGATAATTTCTACTGTTGTTGCTTTTCTGCATTGAAATTTATCATGAAATATTAAAGCAGTCAAGCTGTGGGGTGGGGATATTTTTGTGCTAGTGGGTTTTTGTGTCTTTTCTGCCAAAATTATCTATCTGGTGATTATACAGGCAAAATATAATTAGGAAATAAAATGTTCTTGTAACAGATAATCACCTAACATAAAATCTTTCAGAAGTCCTTGGGCGATTACTGAACTTTTAAACTTTTATTAGCTTTGATTGCAGGTGTAAGAAGGAATACTCTCTGTAAATGGTATTTAGGCAAATTCAATTTTCTTCTCATCAGTAATGTGGCCTTAAATTCTCTTAGGGCTGGTAGCATTGATCTTTTCATCTATAGAGGCCATTTTTCATTTGGCATTGCATCAAAAAACAGGAGCCTTTGGTGTGCATTTGTGCTAAGTTGAAGAATTTTGTTTGAAATACCCTAAATTATTTTTCTCAATCTTATAGAAGCTGAAAAGTGAAAAAGCACCTTTCAAAGTTTTCCAAATACACATAAAAATGATTCTTGGATGGGTTTTGGGAGATATTCTGGCATCCTACGTGGTCTTGGGGCATGGGAGAGAGAATATCCTTTTGGAGACCCCCCTGGAAACCCTCCAGGAGACCTTGGTGTTTTTGTCATTTCAGCCTCTTTTTGTTTCAGGGTGAGAAGATCTTCTACCTGATCCGCCCAACTAATGCCAACCTGACTCTCTTTGAGTGCTGGAGCAGCTCTTCTAACCAGGATGAGATGTTCTTTGGGGACCAGGTGGACAAGTGCTACAAGTGTTCTGTGAAGCAAGGACAGACACTTTTCATTCCTACAGGTCTTCCTTGGGCCCCTCTGGGAGCGTTTGAGGAGGGTGGGAAGAGGAAGAGAGCTTGTGGCACCAGACCCAACCCCCTCCCATAATGTGTTGATCTGATTATGTGAGGTATCCCTTTCTTATCAGCTGAAGGCTCAGAACTGAACCTCAAGAAAATTCACATGGTGGCTAGTGGGCAGCATGGTCACTTGGGAAGGTACTGGTAGGGAGGCCCTGGAGGAGGCTGATAGACTGCTTTGCACTGGGCTGATGGCAACTTGGACAGATAGACAGTAGGACTCTAAGCCCTATGACTATAGGGATAGTGACTGGGAGGCTGGCTTTGTAGGCTGGCGTGGGGGTGTGTCTTTTTCTCCTAAACAATACGTGCGTAGGCTTCACCCCTAGAATTCTGAATTTGTAGGTCTTGGGTGGGATCTGAGTGTGTGTATTTTGAAAAAGCCATCCTAGTTGCCTCAATTTGGGAAAAGTTCACATAGTTACTATGTTTAGTCTTCCATTAACACAATAAGTCCATATATTTAGATTTTTCTTGATTTTTTAATTTCTTGATTTTAGAATTAGTGTTAAATTTTCTCAAACCATTTGGTAGAATTCTCTAGTGTGTTCTCATGGACCTAGAGATTTCTTTTGGGGGAAGTTTTTAATTAGCATTCAATTTGCTGAAACTTTATTAGGCTATTTAAATTATTTCATAATGGGGGAGTTGTGATAGTTGTGCTTCTAAGGAATTGATCCACTTTATCTAAGTTGTGAAATTTATGTGTGTAGATTTGTTCATAATATTTCTTTATTATCCTTTTGATGCCTTCTAATTCCCTAGTGAGATCCTCTGTTTCATTCCTGATATTAGTTATTTGTGCCTTTTCTTTTATTCTGTGTAAATACTGATAAAGATTTATCAATTTTATTGGACTTTTTAAAGAACACTTGTTTCACTGATTTTCTCTGTTGTCTTTCTGTTTTCATTTTCATTGATTTCTGCTTTTATCTTTGTTTTTTCTTCCTTTTACTTGCTTTTGATTTATTTTGCTCTCCTTTTTCCAGTCTTGAGACAGGAGCTTAGATAATTGATCTTAGACTTTCCCTATTTTCTAATGTAAGCTTTTAGTGCTATAAATTCCCCCCCTCACTGATTTTCCCGTGTCACATATTTTGATACGTTGTATTTTCATTTTCATTTAGTTAAATATACTTTTTTAAAAAATGAGACATAATTCACGTGTCATAAAACTTTACTATGTTCAAGGGTACAGTTTAGTTTTAAAAAAATATTCACAGGGCTGTGCAACCATCACTGCTATGTAATTTTCATCATGTTAGAAAGAAACCCTGTGTTTATTAGTAGCCACTCTGTATTGTTTCCTCCCACCAGCCCCTGTCAACCACTTTTGTACTGTGTATGTATTTGCCTATTCTGAATATTTCATGTAAATGGAGTCCTGCAATAGGTGATCTTTTGTATCTGGCTTCTTTCACTCAGCATGCTATTTCCTTTTCTTTTTTTTTTTTTTAATATTTATTTTTAGAGAGAGGGGAAGGCAGTAGAAACAAAGAGAGAGAAACATTGATCAGTTGCCTCTTGCCCTCCCAACTGGGAACCTGGCCTGCAACCCAAGAATGTGCCCTGATTGGGAATTGCACCAGCGGCCTTTCCATTTGCGAGGTGATGCCCAACCCACTGAGCCATACCAGTGAGGGCTTAGCATACTGCTCTCAAGGTTCATTCATGTTATAGCACATATCAGTACTTCATTCTTCAAATGGATGAATAAGAGTCCACTGTGTGGATATACCCCATTTTGTTTATTTATTCATCATTTTATAGTTCTTTGGATTGTTTTTACTTTTTGGCTATTATGAATAATGCTGCTATGAACATTCATGTACAAGTTATTGTGTTGACATATATTTTCAGTTCTCTTGGGTACCATATTTTCAGACTGTAAGATGCATCATTTCCCCCCCAAATTTGGGAGAAATAATGGTTGTTAATGCTGCTGTTGAGCTCTGTTTACATTTACATTGGTGAAATATTATGTTATTTATGTTATTAGATATTTTATCACATTTTTTGCTTCAAAATTTTTTTTCCTATTTTTCTCCTCTAAAACCTAGGTGCGTCTTATGGTCTGAAAAATACAGTATATACCTGGGAGAGGATTTGCCAAATCCCATGGTAACTCTGCATTTAACTCCTTGAGTAACTGCCAAACACTTTTCTAAAGCAGCTGCATTATTTTGCATTCCAGCCAGCGATTTATGAGGGTCTCAATTTCTCCACATCTTCCCAACACTTGTCCTTGTCTGTCTTTATGATTATAGACTTTCTAGTGGGTGTGAAGTAGTATGTCTGAGATTTTAATTTGTGTTTCCCTAATGACTATTAATGTTGAGCATCTTTCCATGTGCTTATTAGACATTTGTATATATATTTTTTGAGAAATGTCTATTCAAAACTTTGCCCAGTCTTTTGGTAATCTGTCTTTTTATTATAAATATTCTTTGTATATTTTGGATGTTAGACTTTTATCAGATATATGATTTGCAAATATTTTTCTCTCATTCTGTTGTTGTCTTTTCATTTTGTTGATATTGTTCTTGACATTGGTCAAAAGTCCAGTTTATCTATTTTTTGATTTTTTGCTTGTGCTTTGGTATCATATCTAAGGACCATTGTTTAATTCAGACTCATGAAGATTTATACTTGTGTTTTATTCTGGGAGTTTTATAGTTTTAGTTTTTCAGATCTTTCATCCATTTCAAGTTAATTTTTGTATATGATATGAGACAAATTTCCAGTTTCATTCTATGGTATGTGGATGTCCAGTTGCTCCAGAACCACTTGAAAAGACTGTTCTTTCCCTATTGAATTATCATGATATCTTTGTAAAAAATCAAATAACCATGGGTACATTAGTTTATTTCTGGCCTTTGAATTCTATTCCATTGTTCTATATGTCTGTCCTCATGACAGTGTCATAGTGTCTTAATTACTGTACCTTTTCAGTAAGTTTTGAAATCGAGAAGTGTTAGCCCTCCAACTTTGCTTTTTTTGTCAAAATTATTATTGCTATTCTGGGCGCCTTGAATTTCTATACGAATTTTAGCTTCAGTTTTTTTATAGACTTCTTAGTGGTTACTCTAGTATTATTTTATACCTATCTATCTTATCACAGTCTACAGGTATTGCCATTGTAATTGACATTTAACCAGCTGGAGGCAAGAGTTGAAACCTTACATCTGTTCACATCCCTTTACTTTTCCCATTTATAATGTATTTGTGTTAAATATTTATTCTGTATATATTGAGAACCATATAACAGTGTTTTAATTTTTGTTTCAACTGTCAAACATAATTTGGAATACCCAAGAGAAGGAAAGTCTGTTTTATTTACCTATATTTTTCACTCTCTTGTTTTTCCTTCCTTCCTGGTATTGTAAGATTCCTTCTTTGATCATTTCTTCTCTGTTTATAGTCAGGGTAGGTCTGCTGGCAACAGATTCTCTTAGTTTTTCTTTATCTGTTAACGTCTTGATTTTCCTTTCATTCCTGAAGGATATTTTTGCTGGCTATAGAATTCTAGGTTGATAATTCTTTACTTTTAGTGCTTAAAGAATGTTGTGCTGCTTCCTTCTGGCCTCTGTGGCTTCTGATGAGATTTCAACTGTAATTTAACTGTCATTCAAGTTGTTTTTTCCCGATGAGGGTCATTTCTTGATACTTTCTACTTTTTAAAAAGTTTTCAGCAATGTATGGCATAGATTTCTTTGAGTTTATATTGTATGTATTCACTGAGCTTCTTTCTTTTTCTTTTTTTTAATTTATTTTAATTGTTGTTCTTGTACAGTTTTCTGTCTTTTGCTCCCATTCCAGCCCACCACTCCAGCCCTCCCCACCCAGCTTCTTTCTTTTTTTAAAATTATTTCATTGTTGTTTAATTACAGTTGTCTGCATTTCCCTCTACCACTCCCCCCAACCCCAGCCAAACACACATCCCTCCCTTGCTTCCACCCTCCCCCTTGGTTTTGTCCAAGTGTCCTTTATAGTAGTTCCTGAAAACCCTTTTCCCCATTGTCCCCTCCCCTCTCGCTTCTGGCTATTGTTAGGTTGTTCTTAATTTCAATGCCCCTGGTATGGAATTTCCTCAGAAAATTAAAAATAGAACTGCCTTTTGACCCAGCAGCTCCACTGCTGGGATTATATCCTAAGAGCCTTGAAACACCAATCCAAAAGAACCTATGCACCCCAATGTTCATAGCAGCACAATTTACAATAGCCAAGTGCTGGAAGCAACCTAAGTGCTCATCAGTAAATGAGTGGATCAAAAAACTGTGGTACATTTACACAATGGAATACTATGCAGCAGAAAGAAAGAAGGAGCTCCTACCCTTTGCAACAGCATGGATGGAACTGGAGAGCATTATGCTAAGCGAAATAAGCCAGGCGGTGAAAGACAAATATCATATGATCTCACCTTTAACTGGAACATAATCAACAAAAGAAAAAAGCAAACAAAATATAATCACTGAGTTTCTTGAATGAATGGGTTTATATCTTTTGCCATTATTTCTTTAAATACTTTTTCAAACTGAAACTTTAACTTCTCTTCTTCTGGGTCTCTGATTATATGAATGTTACATATTTTGTTGTAGTCCGAGGTCCCTGAGTTTATCTTTATGTCAGTCTGGTTTCTCTCTCTTGTTCATATTAGGTGCTATCTTCAAGTTCTCTGAGTCTTTTCTCAATTGTCTCCATTCTGCTGTTGAGACCTTTCCTTGCTTTATTTATTTCATATATAGTATTTTTCAGTTCCAATATTTCCATGTTTCTTGTTTATGTCTTCTTTCCATTTCTTTTTTGTTTGTTTCAAGCATATTGTAATTGTTCATTGAAGCAGTTTTATATATCAACATATTGATTTGGTTACATTGGTTTTGTAGAATGTTTACTATATGATAAGGCAAGTCACACCCACTGTCCCTATATCCATCTGCTTTTCTCTTTTATAGTTTTCTATTCTAGGCATAATGCTTTTTCTACACTGAGCACTTGGTAACTGATTGGTAAATTGAATTTCCCTGTTAGAGATTTGAGTTGGATTAATTTTCATCTTGGGAGAAATTTTCACAAATTGGTACAATCTACTTTGTTCCACAAGAGTTGAGTGTCTGCTGTCTGCCCCAGCATTCAGCTTGGCGCTAGGGACAAACATTTAATAGGCCATTTCAGCATAATATTCTCATATTATAGAGGTATTCACCAGGCCATTTCAGCATAAATACCTCATATGATAGAGGTATTCACTAGAAGAAGTTTTGGGAGCACAGAGAACACTCAGTCTAGCCAGCAGTTTATTAAAATCTCAGAAGAGCGATACCTGAAGGGAAAGTAGGGACTGACCAAGGAAAGAAAGGCAGGAGAGACATCTTAGACATAGGGAATGGCATAAGGAAACAAAGCAAGGCTGTATGGTACAGTTTATGGATACTGGACCCTAAAGATCAAGGGCTGGGAGCAGATGAAGTTGAAAAGGTTGGCAGGCTAAAATTAACCTCGAAATGACTAGAGACCATTACAAGTTTGTTGTATTTAATTTTAATGAATATTTCAAATGTGCCAAAAGATATGAAGAATAATATAATGAACATTTTTGTGTGTTTATAACTTAACTAAAATATAAATTATTACAAATATATTTGCAGCCTTCTGTGCACCTTTCCTCAGTTACATTCCCATTTTTCCTTCTCAGAGCTAGCCATTGCCTTGCAGTTGCTAATTACCATTCTTATGAATGTTGATCTCTTTATTATATAGGGAGCCTCATTAAGCATTATATCATATTGTTTGACATATTTTTGAATATTAGAAAAATGGAATCATCATATTTGAGATGTATTCTTCTCAACTTGCTTTTTTCCCTGAACATTGTGATTGTGAGATCCATATTGAATCATATAGCTGAAGTTCGTTCATTGTACTTGCTTCCCAGTGTTCCATTATATGAGTATATGGCAGTTTATTAATTCTTCTGTAAGGGGAAATTTCACTGAAGAGTTTTGAGCAGATTTGTATTTTAGATCTATCACTTTGTTTTGGGATGTGAAAGATAGACTTCAGAGGTTGTGATTGGTATAGAGCAGTGACTTGCCAACACATTGGGCTCAAGACCTCTTTATATTCTTAAATATTATTGAGGACCCAAAAGGGCTTTTTACTTTTTGGTTTATATTAATATTTACTATGTTATAAGTTAAACAGAAAATTTAAAAATATTTATTAATCATTGAGAGATAATAGTATAATAAGCCCATTCTATGATAGTATAACAATTTTTATGAAAAATAACTATTTTCAATCCAAAAAAATTTAGTGAGAAGATTGATATTTACATTTTTGCAAATATTTTAAATGTTTGCAAAAACATTTAAACAATTGGATCCTCAAATCTGCTTCTGCGCATTGTCATATCATGTCATATACCCTCTGGAAAATGCTACTGTACACTCGTGGGAGAATGAGGATGAAAAAGACAAATCACACTGTAGTATTATCATGAGCATACGTCTGACCTTGGATATGCTCTGAGTCTCACAGACCTCCAGGGTTCCCTGGAGCACACCTTAAAATTGCTGGTGTGGAGGAGCCAGTTTGGAAGCTGTTGTAAGTAGCCTAGGTGGGAGATAATGAGGTGTCCAATTAAAGCATTGGTAGGATGGATGGATGGAGAAGGGGAGGTGAATATGAGAGAGATTTAAGGAGAAAAATCAGAAGGTTCCAGAAGGTAGTATAGGGTTAAGGACAAGGAGAATAGAGTCCCAACTTAGGTGCATGCTTTACAACCAGCCTGTGAAGTAGACATTCAGCTAGAAATGGCAGAATTTGAACCCGGATCTATCCAACACAGTAACTCTGTTTTATCTAGAGCAGAGTGAGAAGGGGTAGTCATGGCAAGGAGGTGACACCCTTCTTAGAGACAAGGGAGAGGATGGGTGAGGCAACAAAGAGATTTTGAAGTGGTGAGGAGGGAAGTAGGAGTTTATTAACCCCATAGATTGTTCCAGTTCAGGATTATAATGATGGAAGACTTTGCCAGGAAGGGTATTGGGAAAATGGAGGGCCCTAAAATGTTCTGAATCAGAGGAACTTAGAATGTTCTGAGTTATTGCCATGTTGACTGCTAGAGCTGAGTTCTGTTTGAGCTGAGTTGGTAGTGGAGATGTCTTCCGGCTCTGATTTTGCCTTGTTGCATCGCAGGATGGATCCATGCTGTGCTGACCCCTGTGGACTGCCTTGCTTTTGGAGGAAACTTCTTACACAGCCTTAACATCGAAATGCAGCTCAAGTGAGTCCTGAGGCTATGGTGGCCCCATGTTGGCCATTCCCAATTGCTAGAGTCCTTGGGTTCTCTTGTACAGTGTGGAGTGCAGCATCGAAGGAGACCAGATGATCAGAAAGGAATGGATACAAGTTCCTGGTGCTGTTCAGTATGAGGATGAATACCTCTTCCTCACTTAGTAGTTATTTGACTTTGAGCATGTCACATAACCTTTGAGCCCAAGTTTTGTAACTCATGAAGTAGGGTCTTACAGGGTAGTTATGAGGATTAGAGATAATGAATACAAAGCATTCAGAACAATAGCTGATACATAGTAGGTGCTCAGTAAAGACGATCCTTATCATTGTTGCTGTGCCTACTTCCTCCAGAGCTTATGAGATTGAAAAGCGGCTGAGCACAGCAGACCTCTTCAAGTTCCCCAACTTTGAGACCATCTGTTGGTATGTGGGAAAGCACATCCTGGACATCTTTCGCGGTATGAACCTCATTGCCAATTCTCCCTTTCACCTTAATCCCTGAGCATGTGTGTGTGCGTGTCTGTGCATGTAACCATCACCTCAATCAAGATACGGTACTATTCCATTGCCACAGAGGTCTTCCTGGTTCTACCCATGTGTAGTCTACCCCTCTCTGTTCCCCTATACTATCCATAGCTTCTGGAAACCACTGATCTGTTTTCCATCTCTATAATTCTGTTATTTCAAGAATGCTATAAAACAGTATGTCATCTTTTGTGATTGACTTTTTTACTAAGCATGGTAAAAAAGTAGGGTACAGCATGGATTTAACTTTTTAAAAAGATTTTGTTTATTTTTAGAGAAAGGGGAAGGGAGGGAGAAAGAGAGGGAGAGAAACATCGATAGGCTGCCCTTCATATGCCCTCAACCGGGGACCTGGCTGGTAACCCAGGCATATGCTTTGATTGGGATTTGAACCAGTGACCTTTAGGTTTGCTGGATGACAGTCAATCCACTGAGCTATATCAGTCATTGCTGGATTTAACATTTTTATTTAGCAAAGGTGACTAAGAAAATTGGATAATGGTGAAATTATCCCTATTTCCTACCAATTAAGGTAAGACACTCAGTCTGGATGGTCTCGGTTTCCTGAGAAACTCTTCTTTCCATGGGGACAAGGCCCAGTCCTGATCATCCTGGCATCATTGTGTTGGTTCTGGGTATCCACCCAGTGGAAGCTCACCTGCTGGCTTTCCTCTTACCTGTTCTGCTCTGAAATAGAGTGGCTCCCTTGATCAGACCTGAGATTCTTCAAGGTGACTTGACCAGGAGAAAGCAGCGTCTCAGAGTTATAAAGAACCTCGGAGACAAGTTTCCTACCTAATACCTCAAGACCCTATTCTGCCACCTAGACAGACTGTCACTTAAGTTTTCAGTTGGAGGGTAGATGACTAACTGCTTATGACTTGTTCTGAACAGCTCGGTTCAATGGAAAATTCTTTACTGAGCCTAAATCTGGCTGTTTGTCTTACCTTCCTCCTGGAGTAACTCAGAACAAGCACATTAATGGCCCTTTAGATCTGTGTAGATGGTAATCGTGGTCCTCCTGAGTGTTGCATTTTGAAACCCAAGTGTGGTTAGAGAAGCACAGGCCTTGGAGTCAGGCAGACATGGTTTCAGTATTGACTTTGATACTTTATTAGGTATACGTCCTTGGTCAAGTCTCTTTGCCTGTCTGAGCCTCAGTGTCCTGAGCTATAAAATGAAGATAGTGTTACTTGGCACGCAGGGTGGGATATAAAGATGTCAAATGCCTGACATGTAGTAGGTGCTCATTAAATGAACACTATTATAAGAATAAGATCTAGAGTTGTGTTTAGAACCTTGAGCATTTTCTCTGGTTGACTGAAAAAAGTAACAAGCCTTTCATTTCCCTGCATGGCTTTGTTCACACTCTGCCTTCCTCTTCTACCCTTTAGGTTTACGAGAGAACAGGAGACACCCTGCCTCCTACCTGGTCCATGGTGGCAAAGCCCTGAACTTGGCCTTTAGAGCCTGGACAAGGAAAGAAGTAAGTATACATGTTTCTCTGCTTCCTCTAGAGTCGTGCCCTCTGTAGGTACTGGCCTTGTGTAGATGCTTTGGGAAGGTGGAAAAGACCAGGGAGGCTTGTGGGCTCCTGGCACTAGGTAGAGGACTGGGCTAGGACTCTTTGGGTTACGTTATCAAATGTTTCTTTCTGGTTATAAAAAAAGCAATACATGCTTACTCTAGAGAATTAGAAAAATACACAAGAGCATAAAGAAGGAAAAATATGACCTGTAATTTTAATATCCAGAAGGAATTAACATTAACATTTGGGTATATTTTCTTCTTATCTTTCTTATGTGCATTTAAACAATGTAATTGCTGTCATCCTGTACATACAATTTTGTATTTTAATTGATTGGCTTATCTTAATTTTCCTGTGTCACCAAAGTTCCCTGTAAACATTTAATAATTATAGGATACTCTTTTTCAGGGATGTACCATCCTTACTTAATCACTTGTTTATTGTTGCTTCCTTTTTATTCATTTATTTGGGGGATAGTTAATAGAAAATCATGCAATAGGTATGTGTCTGCATTAGTCTTTGTCCTTCATCTCTTGATTATTTCTTCAGGATAGAATCCTAGAAGAGCAATTACTGCCTCAAAGTATATGAAAAAATATGTAAGACTCTTGATGCATATTGCCAAAATGGCTCTTTAGGGATATATCAATATCCATCTATCCAGTTGAATACTAAACAGCTATAAAAGAGATTAAGAAAGCTCTCTGTGTACTGATTTGGAAAGATCTCCAGAATCTGTCAAGTAGAGGTGCAGTATCCTGTGTATAGTGTGCTACCTTATGTACTACAATTATATTTGTGCGTGCCTGTATTTGCCTGAAGACACAATCTGGAGGGATGCAGAAGAAACTAATAAAAGTAACATATGGGGGTGACCTAATGGGGCTGATGAGGCTTTTCAATATATATCTTTATATATTGTTTGATTTTTGAATTATATGACTGGATTGTTTACTAACAATGTTGACTTTTTAAAAAAGCAATTTTAAGAAATGCAAAAAATAGAAGACATGTCAACATATTTCTTTATCCTTCTGATACTCTTTATAGATTTCTTCTCCTACACATACAGTGACCTAAGAAGACCTTTAGCCACTGCAGGATTGACTTGCACAATCTCCCCATTTTCTGTTGCCAGTTGTCCCCTCATATATCCTTGGACTTTATGTGTTGTGCCTTCTCTTGCTCCCTAGGCTCATCTATGCCTGGGTCTTAGCCTGTGATTCTGTTTCTTTTCATTCCTCAGGTGTGGCTGTCTTGACTTTCATCTCTGACATCCCTCCCCACCACCATGAAGTGAACTTTAGAGTAACTCTGTCCCAGAAACACCAACGGGGAGGGAAGTGGATGGGTCCTAAACATTCATGCCTTGGGTCGGGATGGCCCGGGAACCAAGGGATGGCCCCAGATAGTGTGGCCAAAGGGAGCTGGTGGAGAGTAGGACACAGATCTGAGGAGCTCATGCTTATGGAAAAAGTCTTTTGTGAAGTGCAGATGACTTCCATGGGAGGCACTTGCTCCCTCACCTTTCCAGAGCCTCTGGGCTGAGAGGAGGAAGCCGTTAAGTTTATCCAGCTGGGTCACATGGCTTCTAGGTGCCAACCCTTGCCCAGCCACCAAAATAAATTCCAGATGGATTAAAAGAAGTAAAGGAATAAAAAGAATGAAATCATGGGAAACAAGGAGTAAATGCGGAGGAATTTTTATCAATCCTCTGGATACTGAACTGAAGTGAAAACTGGTGGAAGAAATCCCAAAGGAACAGCTTGAGAGATCTGGCTATGTAAACATGCAAATCTCAAGGACTCAAAAAGATTGCAAATGAATTAAGAGAGACAACCAACAGTTCTTTCTCTGGGTTGCTGTTGACCTAGCTGTGGGTCAGTAGCTACTCAGCACTAAGTTGTGTCCTCACAAGTGTAGTAGAGGCTAGGATGTCCCCAGAGATCTCCCTTAGGTACTCGATGTTTGAGGAATGTGGCCCAAGCCTTCACCTGAGTCCCTCACATGTCTTCAACACTGTCCTTCATCAGATATATGTCTTGCAAATATTTTCTCCGTGTCTGTGGTTTGTCTTAACAGTGTTTTTCCAAGAGAAATTTTTTTTTAAGTCTAGTTTATCATTATTTTTTTTCCTTTTATGGTTCATACTTTTTGTATTCTAAGAAATCTTTGCCTAACTTAAGGTCATAAAGATTTTCTTCTCTGCTTTCTTCTAAATGGTTTATAGTTTTCAAAGTTAAATTTAGGTCTGTGATCCGTTTTGAATTTGTATGTATGTCTATGTGTGTGACACAAGATATGGACAGAGGTTCTTTTTGGGCATATGGTTATCTAATTGGTCTAGCACTATTTGTTACTACCCTTTCTCCATTGCCTTGGTACCTTTGTCAAAAATCAGTTGTTTATTTGTATGTGAGTCTGTTTCTCTCTTCCTCATGCTTTTTGTTTGACAGGCTCTTCCAGACCATGAGGATGAGATCCCGGACACAGTGCGGACTGTACAGCTCATTAAAGATCTGGCTAGGGAGATCCGCCTGGTGGAAGTAAGAAACACGGGAGCAGGGGAAGCGTTTGGGAAGAGATTGAGGCTCAAGCCGCAAGGTCAGGCCTCTGCAGTTAGCATAAGAGCTTAGGGAAAGGGTTGTGAAGGCCCCACCAGGGACTCTATTTATTCATTTATTTTTTCATTCAGATAATTCTATTATGTGCCTCGAGTGTGCCGCACACTGGGCTAGGTGCTTAGGATACATAATATGGTGCCTGCCTACAAAGAACTCGCAATCTGGCAGGGGTGCTGGGCGGAGTTAACCTGTCTAAGCCTCATTTCCTCATCTCCAAAGTGGGGATAATTGTACATACTCAGGGGTTGTTAAAAGGATTAAATAAGGTAATACAGTTTGAGCATTAAGTATAGAGTTTGGCACCCAGTAGGTGCTCAATAAATTCTGATGGTGTGTCATGGTGGTGGTGGGTAGTGGAGGTCATAGTAATAGTAGTTGTTGTTAGCTGTTGTTATTAACATTTTGACTCAGTCTCTGCATTGTACAAAATGACAGTTCCCCCGGGTCAAAGATGATTACAAAGCCACGTTCCCACAGGTGGCATAAACCACGAGGCAATAAGGTGTAGTGGTAAGAGACTCAGAGAAATGTGGGTTGTCATTTGCAAGACTTTCAGAGCCTCAGTATCTTTATCTATAAAGTGGGGATAGCTCCGCCTTTTCAGAGTTTTGTTAGAACTAAAAACTGATGAATGTAGAGCCCCTCGCACAGTGCCTGGCAGAGTTAAGTACTGAATAAATGTGAGCCGTTGTTATTAATAGACTTTGCAGCAAAGACAGAACTCAGTGTGGGCTGGTGAAGCAGCAGAGGCACCAGAGAATTGGACTTCAGAAAGTTTAAATTTTCCTTTAGCTCAGAACCTGTAAAATTCCATTTAGCACTAAATCCATGCTGGAGGGTAGTCAGAGTGAGCTACTGGGAAGTTGGGCTTACTGTTTACAGCATGTTTTACTGCCTACAACATAGCTTCCATTGTCCACCTCCAACCTCATTTTCCTGCACTTCTGTTTGTCAGAATCCTTCAGGTTTAATTAGAAGGCCTACCCTTTTCCCAGCTCTTCTCTCTTCAACCAATTTTGTATACACAGAACTTTGGGCTAGTTGGAAGGGGAGTTGAATGGGTCGTATCTCCTCCATTGGCTTTCAAATATTTTAAAGCAATGGAATTCTTTTTTTCCATTTTTTAAAAATATTTTGATGGTGTTATTTTGATGCCATTGGTTAGTTTTTTTTTTTTAATTTTTTAAGATTTTATTTATTTTATCTTTAGAGGGGAAGGGAAGGAGAGAGGGAGAGAAGTATCAATGTGTGGTTGCCTCTCATGTGTCCCCTGCGGGGAACTGGCCTGCAGCCCAGGCTTGTGCCCTGACTGGGAATCGAACCGCGATCTTTTGGTTCGCAGGCCCGCGCTCAATCCGCTGAGCTACACCAGCCAGGGCCTCCATTTTTTTTAAATTTTAAAATTTTGTGTTTCAAAAGACATCTTTAAAAAATGAAAAGACAATCCCACAGGCTGAGGGAAAATGCTTTTGAATTGCATGTTTAAGGATTTATAAGTAAAATAATTTACTTCCAAAATAAAGGGAGAAATTTTAGAACTCAATAATAAAACAAATAACCCAATTTAAAAAGGAGTAAAAGATCTGTGCAGACACTTCACCAAAGAAGACATACAAATAGCCAATTACCATGTGAAAGATGCTCTACATTAGTAGTCATTACAAAGATGCCAATTAAAACCACAAAGAGGTGCCACTTCATACCTACTAGAATGAGTAGCATTAAAAAGACAGACAAAAAATGTTTTGGCAAGGAAGTAGAGATATTGGAACTCCCATACATCACAGGTGGAATGTAAAAAGGTGTATAGCCACTTTTTTTTCAAATAAGATTTTACATGGAAGTCCAATATACATAACCAGCCAAAGCATAGCTAATATGAATAAGATGAAGGCGATGGGCTTAGAGCTCCACTTGTTCCCCTTGTTTGCCTTCCACCTCCCTCCAGTCCCCATGGTTCCTCCCAAGAAGCTCAAAGGAGCCACACAACATCTTTGAAAACCACTTTTCTAGTCTAATTTTTAAAATTTTATAGCTTAATCACCAGAGCCCCAGAGTGGTTAGATCACTTTTCTGAGGCCACAGAGGTAGCTAGTAGCAGAATTAAGACCAGAACCTCTCTATTTCTCTCAGATTCTTCAGTCCTTAGAGTTGGAACCACATAGTGTAGTACTCAGTTATTTTGTCTCATGTCAGCTGCTCTGGGAGCCTTTTCTCTCAGTTTTGACAGTAATGCTGGGCTCTCCCTCTGCTCATCTTCTCCGTATTTGTCAGTGGCTGAGTAAAGGAATGCCACCCAGTAAATTCTGGATGACTCATCGTGGAAAAACTAGGGTGTGCCTGTGTGGAGCATCTGTAAGCCACTTTCACGGCAGTACTGCCAGTGCCATGAATAGACCTCTGCTGTTAGCAGAGAGAACCCTTGAGTAAGCTCTAACCCCCTTGTGTACTAACACTCCTGTAGGATATCTTCCAACAGAAGGTTGGGAAGATGAGTAATATTTTGGGGTGCAGAGGATCTCCCCAGCCAGCTCCATTCCCTTAAGCAGACCAGCCCATTCCACTTCAGTAGCCATGTCCAGGCTTCCACTGCCCTCCAAAAGTGATTCAGAGAAGAAAGGCCTGAAGCCCAAGGAGCTCTTCAAGAAGGCAGAGCAAAAGGGCAAGGAGAGCTCAGCCTTGGGGCCTTCTGGCCAATTGAGCTATAATCTCAGGGACATACACAATCAGCAGGCACTGAAGACAGGTTCTTCCCAGAAAGCAAAGGTGGGTGCTGGCCCATGGGTTCAGCCTGACCCCTTTGGGTCCCTTGAAAGAGCAGAGTAACAAAAGGACAGGCTATTATGTTTTCCTACTTCCCTTAGGGCCCCTGGTGTTTGGCTACCAGTCCCACTCATTTAACAGGCATTTGTTGAGACCTTGTCTGTGCTGGGCACTGTGATAGGTGCTGTAGATGTAACTTTCAAGAGGTTGACAGCCTAGTGAGAAAGATAGACATAAAAACCAATGAGTGCAATGAAGTGTTGTGGATGCCACAATCAGGGGTGTGTGTGGGACCCTGAGACACAGAGGGGATGATTCTATCTGGATAGGGGCAGTGGCCAGGAGCTCTTCTCAGAAAAAGTGACATGAGCTGAATCTTGAAATGCTGGGATAGTAATGACATTCGAGAACATGTTATATGAGTGCCAGATTGGAGTCTTAAAAAGGTCCTTGAGAAAAGCTATCCTTCAGGGCTGTACCTTGCCTCAAGGTTGTGGTGCCTTCTACGGGCATGTGAAAGTGCTCCTCCTTCTTTTTAGGGAACATGTTTTATAAGATTGATAGGGTCCCCCCGGAGCCAGCCATACATTCTCAACTTCCTACTCCTGTGATCATTTGGGGTAGGGATGAGGTGGGGGGACAGTGTAGCAGAAACCTTTGTTTAGGTGGTTTAGACAGTGAACTAAACCAGTAAAACCAGAGGGAACTGGCCGTCCTGATTCACATGAGAGACCCAGACAGACGACAACTGAGCCTCCTCCTTCTGCAGTTCAACATCACTGGTACCTGCTTGAATGATTCAGATGATGACTCGCCAGACGTGGACGTTGGTGGGAATGAGGGCCCACTGGCCCTATTGATGTCTAATGGCAGGTGAGATGGGAAGAATGAGCACAGAGATACTGGGACTGTTGGTGGCAACATGCCACTGACACAGGGCATGGAATTGGGACCTGGGACTGGAACATGGGTTGGGGAGGGATTGCACTTGGGGAAATACCCAGATATTATCAAATATCATTGCTTAGTTCAGAGAACCATCATGTGTTTGTGGGTGGTAGGGGAGAAGTCTGGAATCTAATTGATAATCCTCAGAAAAATCTTGTATAAGATCTAGAAATTTCAGCAAGTCAGAACCGCTGGCATGTATAACAGGTAGGATAGCATACTGGTTAAGAGCATTAATTTTTTTATATACCTTTTGCTATTCAATTTTTAGGAATTTATTTTGCAGAAATATTTGCACAGGTATGTAAAGAGAAATGTTCACATTTTTGTTTATAATAGTAAGTAATTGGAAATGTTCATCAATAAAGGTAGGATAAATAAATTATAGTTCATCTAGAATAGAATACCATGCAGCCATTAAAAGGGAATTAGTTTAATTATTGACATGGAGAGATCAAGGTAAATTCTTAAGTGAAAAAGTCAGTTTATAAAATAATATATAGGGATAGTTCCATTTTAATTCTTAAAAAATTCATGTGTACACATGTATGCTTATGTATGAAAGCAATATACAGATGTTTCCCTTTATTTTTAATTTAACTTTTTCAAAGAATTTTAAAATTTAATTTATACAGTTTAAAATTCAAAAACCATTAAAGAATACATAGTGAAAAATTTTGCTCTCCTCTCTTTTCCCCAGTTCCCCTCCTCATGGATAACTAATGTCAATGATTACCTTCCCGACATAATTATACACATTCACACAAATAAATATATTTATTACTTTATACTTGTCAACCAAACTTGTAGCAGTAATTACCTCTGGAAAGTAGGATAGGGAGTCAGTAGAGGAAATTTGCACTTCAGTAGTATTAGAATTTTATACAATGATCATGTATTACTGTTCTTAAAATAATTTTTAACAATTTTATTTTTTAAAAAAGATTTTTATTTATTTTTAGAGGGGAAGGGAGGGAGAAAGAGGGAGAGAAACATCAGTGCGTGAGAGAAACATCGATCAATTGCCTGTCATACGTGCCTGACCAGGGACCAGCTCCACAACCCTGGCATATGCCCTGACTGGGTATCAAACCAGTGATCTTTTGCTTTGCTGGATGATGCCCAGCCAACTGAGCCACAGCAGCCAGTGCAACAGAACAGTTTCTCAAAGAATAAAAGCTGTTCACAACAAAAGCCATGGGCTTGGGAATCAGACAATCCCAAGTTTGAATCTCAGCTCTGACATGTATTCATGTGAGATGATGGCAAGGTAATTAACCTGTGTGCCTCAGTGTTCTCATTATATCTATTCTATAGATAAAACTTACTTAGGGTTGTTGGAAGAATAAATGAGATAAGTATATATAAAGTGCTTATCAGAGGGCCTGCCACATAGTAAATGCTTGATTAATGGGAGCTCTTATAAATACAATGATGAGGTTGAAGATGAAAGGTGATGATGGTGGTGATAATGGTATGGGTATGAACGCTGACTAGGTCATCAAAAATCCTGAAACACATAGGCAGGCAGAAGAAGATAGTAAGAGTTATCATCTGGACACTCAGAACACCAGGCAGGGGCTGTCAAGAGCCGAGGACAGAGTATGAACATTGTAGGAGCTCAGGCAACAAGGATACCTGAATAGCCTTTTTGTGGGAAAAGGTTGTCTTCAGATCCCAAGGGTGAGGTGTAGTAGTTCCACCTGGCCGAGAAATAAAGGAAAAGAGTGTGAGAGTAGGGCAGATCCTGAAAGCAGTTGAGCTATCCTTTGAATTTGAGAGCCTTGTTGCTAAAGAGTAAGATCAGTGAGCATTGCCTTTGTCCAGAACCAAAGGTTGGTCTCTGGGGAAGAGAAAATTGAGAGCCCTGTAATGGCTACTGGGGACACAATGAGACATTTCCCCTTCACTACCAGTCTTTCTTGTGCTGCTTTTATTACTTCCTGAAGCTGCAGAGATGGCTTTTAAGTGAACCTACAGAGTCAAGGTATAGAAATATTTACAGACCAGATGATGTAATGTCTGGGCTTTTCTCCAAAGTAATCCAGTGTTTTGCGGGGACTGAGGTGTAAATGAAACAAGATTGGCTGTGTGTTGATAATTGCTGAAACTTAACTGGGTGATAGGTACATTGGAGTTTTATTATATGATACTTTTATATTCTCGTATATGTTTGACATTTTTCATGACTAGAAGTTAAAAAGATTGGGGCATTAATACCTACCATTTACAGAGCATCTTCTCTTTATCAGGCTCTATCTTAGCTATTTATACATTATTTTGTTTAGTCCTCAGAGCAACCCTGAAGGTCAGTGTTTTAACCTATTTTAAGTGACCTCTGTTTTACTAATATGGAAACTGAGGCCCCAAGAACTTAATTATATAAAAGATTAGCTACCTTCAAGCACTTGCCATGTGTCAGACTCTCATTAGCTCATTTAAACCTCCCAACAACTCCGTGAAGTAGAAAATAGGACAATTTAATGAGAGCCAATTCACTGAAAGGTAGTTCACCAAATGATTATTTGCTGAATATATCAAGTATACTAATTTACCAAAAACATATTTCTTTTTAACAATAATGTTTATTTTAGCAGTTTGTACTGGTTAATATTGTTTATCATGTATAACAGGATTATTTAAGACACTATTGAGTTTCATTTCCTTTATATATTTTAACAATTTTGAGGTATAATTTACATATCATACAATTAACCTATTTTAAATGTACTAGTAAATGACTTTTAATAAATTTAAAGAATGTATAAACATCATCACAATCCAATTTTAAAACTTTTCTGCCGCCCTCAAAGATCCCTTATACCCATTATAGTTAATCCTGGTTCCCTTCTCCAGGTGCAGGCAACCACTAATCTATTTTCTGTGTGGATAGATTTGTCTTTTCTAGACATCGCATATAAATGGAGTCACACAATATATGGTCTTTTGTGTCTGGCTTCTTTCACCTAGCATAGTGCTTTTTAGGTTCCATGATGTAGTAGGTATCATTAATTGCTTCCTTTTTATTGCTGAATAGTATTCAATTATATGGATATACTACATTTTGTTTATTCAGTAGTTGGTGGTCATTTATATTGATTCCACTTTTGGCTATTGTGAATAATACTGCTATGAGCATTTACATACAAATTTTTGTGTGGACATGTTTTCGTTTCTCACTGAGTAGTAACATTTTGAGTCATATGATAACTCTATTTTTAACTTTTTAAGAAACTGCCAAAATTTATTCCAAAATGTCTGTACCATTTTACATTCCCACCAGCAATTACAAGTTTTTCCATATACTGATTAATACTTGTTATTCTCTGTGTTTTTGAATTTTAGCCTCTCCGTTGGAGGTAAATTGGTAGCTCATTGTGGCTTAATTTTCATTTAAGACTAACAATGTTGAGCATTTTTTCATGTGACTATTGGTCATTTGAATATCATTTTTAGAGAAATGTCTATTCAAATCTCTGGCTCACTTTTTAATTGGTTTATTTGTCTTACTAGAGAGTCCTAAGAGTTATTTAAAGGTGATGGGTAGAGATACTTCACTAGATAAATGATTTGCAAATATTTCTTTCCACTCTGTGGCTTGTCTTTTCATTTTCTTAAATAGTGTCTTCTAAAGCACAAACATTTTGAATGTTATGTGATCCCAGGTCACAAAGATATTTTCTTATGTCTTCTAGAAGTTTTATAGTTCTAGCTTTTTCATTTAGACCTATGATCCATTCTGAGTTAATTTTTGTGTACAATGTGAGGTACGAATCCACATTTGTTTCTTTGCATGTGATAGCCAGTTATTTTAGCACTATTTGTTGAAAAGACCATCCTTTCCGAACTGAATTGTCTTGGTACCTTTGTCAGAAATCACCTGACCATGAGTTTAAGGTTTTAGTTTTAGATTTGCAGTACAGTTCTGTTGATGTATGTCTATCCTTCTGTCCGTATCACACTCCCTGAATTACTATAGCTTTATAGTAAATGTTAAAATTGAGTAGTATAAGTCCTCCAACTTTGTTCTTTTTCCAAATTGTTTTGGCCATGTTGAGACCTTTGTATACCCATATTCATTTTAGTATTAGCTTATTAATTTCTACAAAAAAAGTGAGCTGTTTTTGATAGGGATTGCATTGGATCTATAGATCAATTTGGAGAGAATTGCCATCATAACAATAATGAGTGGGACTGTTTTTATGTTCTTCTCCTTCTCTCTAGTACCAAGAGGGTAAAGAGCTTATCTAAGACTCGGCGAGCCAAGATTGCAAGGAAGGAAGACAAAGCTAGGCTAATGGCAGAACAGGTGATGGAGGATGAATTTGACTTGGATTCAGATGATGAACTGCAGATCGATGAGAGATTAGGAAAGGAGAAGACGACTCTGATAATAAGACCAAGTGTGTACCTGTTCTTTCTCTTTCCTGCCTTGCCTGCCCGCTTCACATTTGTTTTTGGTCCCCTTGATAGACTCCAGACATTAGGCCTGAGCTTGTTGTCATTCTGATTTACCAGCTCTGTAGGCTTCCATGTAACATTTACTCTAGAGATTTATTTATTTATTTATTTTAATTTAATTTAAAATTGTTTTAGAGAGAGGGGAAGGGAGAGAGAAAAGGGGAGAGAAACATTAATGTGAGAGAGAAACATTGATTGGTTGCCTCTCACATGCCCTGAACCAGACCAAACCTGCAACCTAGGCATGTGCCCTAACTGGGAATTGAACTGGCAGCCTTTCACTTTGTGGGATGATGCCCAACCAAGTGAGCCACACCAGTCAGGGCTAGAGATTTATTTATAAGCTAATTCCTAACCTCTTCAAATTAGTCATCAGTGGTCATTACTTTCAGGAAAATTACAGTCTTATTTTCTTTCCCCTGGGTCTTTGGCTCAGATGCTGATCTTAGCTTCATGATAAGTGCATTCCATTGTTTTCTAGAATTTCCTCGAAAGCTGCCCCGTGCGAAGCCTTGCTCTGACCCCAACCGAGTTCGTGAACCAGGAGAAGTTGAGTTTGACATTGAGGTAGGAGCCTGCCCTGTGCGTGTCTCATCTTCTGTTCATTCTGGTGATAGAGACAGAAGGCAGATTATCATTCTACTTGGGGGAAAAAGATATCCTGTGCACTCAGTGCCTAAGGTATTTATTAAATGAAAGACTGTGCTAAGTGTTGCTGAACATATAAATGGAATATTGTAATTTAGTTGAAATATCTTATAAATCATTAATACAGAGTAGAAGAAAAGGCAGTGTGATGAACAGAAAGTGTACCCAATTTGGAATATCTGATTGTGGTCTTACACTAATTACTTAACTGAGCCTTAGTTTCCTTATCTGTAAAATGGGACCTGTTAAGACCCACTTCACAAAGGTGCTGCAGGAATTAAAATGAAAGAATGAGTATTCTGTTTAGTACTTAGTCTGTACTTGGTGCTCAGAAGATAATTTGAGGAGTAAGACTGTGAACCTGGTATTGAGGGCTTACCTGACCAACCCTGGGCAGCTGAGGTGATATCCTCTTTCCCCAACAGGAGGACTATACAACAGATGAGGACATGGTAGAAGGGGTAGAAGGCAAGCTTGGGAATGGGAGTGGAGCCGGTGGAATTCTTGATCTACTCAAGGCCAGCAGGCAGGTGGGGGGACCTGACTATGCTGCCCTCACGTGAGTAACTGGCTTTCATCTCCCCTTTCCAAGGCAATCAAACAGCATACCCCTACCCCCCACCCAAAGGGCTGAGTCAGCCAGTCAGCAGATACTTACCAAGCTGCTATTTATTTTTATTTATTTATTTAGCCTTGCCCAAGGACATGTTTTCTTCATTGCTTTGAGAGAGAGAGAGAAACATTGTTTGGTTCCCTCTGTTAGGGTCCCCCACTGGGGATTGAACCCACAACCACCTAGACATGTGCCCTGATCCGGAATTGAACCTGCAACCTTTTGGTGAATGGGACGATGCTCCAACCAACTGAGCCACACCGGCCAGGACTCAAGATATTATTTAAAGGGACAAAGAATTAGCCAGGGCATTTGGACTGAAAGAATAAAGTACACTTGAAATATGTCCTAAAAAACTTAAGGTCTTGGAGAGAGACTGTATAGACATCAAGGGGAATCAGTTTTGTGTTTTCTGGAAGTTGTAGGAGGGGCTGGAAGAGACAAGGGAGAACTGGGCCTTTTTTTTTTTTTTAAGGAAAGAATGCAGCATGGATAATAGGGAGGGCAATGTGCTCTTCTTTTTGCCATCTTGCCTGCTGTCTCTGGAGAGACTTGAAGCAAGAAGGGCTGGCCTTTTCATGAAAACGGTCTTTGATACTATATGGATCCTTTAGTTTGATTTCTGTTTTTTTCATCTGGGATGATTCTCTTCTTCCTCTCACCCCAACCCTCAGCTATTGTCCCTTCTCCCTGACTATTCTGATGACTGGTTTCCACTGACACCTAGAGAAACTACCTGAGCATTTCTCCTTTGTCCCTTGCAGCGAGGCCCCTGCCTCTCCCAGCACTCAGGAGGCCATCCAGGGCATGCTGTGCATGGCCAACCTGCAGTCCTCATCGTCCTCCCCAGCTACCTCCAGCCTGCAGGCCTGGTGGAACAGGGGACAGGACCAAAGCAGTACAAGCTCCAGCAGTGGGCTGGGCACAGTGACTAGCAGTCCTGCTTCCCAGCGCACCCCAGGAAAGCGACCCATCAAGCGACCAGCATATTGGAAAGCTGAGAGCGAGGAGGAGGAAGAGAACGCCAGTCTGGATGAACAGGACAGCTTGGGAGCATGCTTCAAGGATGCAGAGTATAGTAAGGGCAGCTGAGCACTTGGGTCCAGGCCAGAAGGGCTCCCCCAGCCCCAATCTTAATCCCAATCCCAATCCAGGACAGCTGAACCATATTTTCTTAATTTATAAAATGGGAATGTGTGTCACAGGTTGATGTAAGAATTAGAGATGATGCTTGTACAGAGCACCTGACATGTTGTCTTGCTCCTGGGTGGCCCTCAACAATTGGTAGCTGTTATAATTAGCTGTCCTTCACTTTTAGTCTAACTTGCACTATTGGTGACTTTTTCCCTTGCCTATTTTACTTCCATCAGCTGTATTATTTGTGTTGTATGTCATTCATTTCATCCCTGGCAAAAGTATATAATAACCTTTCAATTGACTTTTTCCATTTAAGAGATGAGTCCTTGTTTTAAGATAAGATTTATTGAGTACTTCAGTGTATAAAGCACTTTTTTATAGTATAGCTGACTTAATGTAGGTTTTAATTGTTTTAATATTTTTAAAAAATTAATGCTATTGACCAAAATTAGAACAAGACAGAGAAAGTAAAAATTACCTTTTACTAATGCTCATCTACCTCTGAGGAAGGTAACTTTTGCTATCAGTTTGATGTACACTTTTCATTTTCTTGTGTTTATACCCACATGTAGACATAAGTAGATACAGGTGTAGTGTTAGTGTCTGTGGTTCTTTAGCTTGCTTGGATATCTTTCAACATCAGTTCCTAGAGATGTACTTTGTCAGTACATATTGAGATATACCTGCTGCATAGTAGTCTTATAGCATAGCTGTACCATGATTTGTTTGGCCATTCCCTACTGATTAACATTTAGGTTGCTTCTAATTTCTTACTGTTACTAACAATGCTTCAATGAGACTTCTTATAAATAACCCTTAGTGCCCATGTTCCAGCTAACATTTCTCTGCTGGGTTGAACAGTATGTACAAAATAAATGTTAATAGTGCCAGATTCCCCTCTGAAACAGCCAGAATATGAGCAGTGTTATGAGAAATACCTGTTTCTCCACAGCCTTACCAACAGTGGATGTTATCAGCCTTTTATGTTTTTGCCAAGCAGAATGCACAAAATGGTGTCTCAGTTTGTTTTATGTTTATTGGCTCTTCTTTATTTCTTTTCTGTGAATTATCTATTCAGTCTTTCACCCATTTTTCTACTAAGGTGTTTGTTTTTCTTATTGATTTGCAGGAGTTCCTTATTCTACATTTGTTGGAGTATTTTAATGTATTTTGGAAATGTTGAAGTATTTTCTTTTTGTCTCTTGCTTGTATTTCATTTATGGTATCTTATGGTAGAAGATTTCAGTTTTTTTTTTTTTTTTTTTTTTTTTTTTTTTTTTTTTTTTTTTTTTTTTTTTTTTTTTTTTTTTTTTTTTTTTTTTTTTTTTTTTTTTTTTTTTTTTTTTTTTTACAGTTTTAGTGTTTTATTATGAATAAATTGTTTCAAAGGTTAATACTGCATTTTCTTTTTTTTTTTAAATTATATTTTATTGATTATGCTATTACAGTTGCCCCATTTTCCCCCCTTCATTACCCTCCACCCTGCACACCCCTCCCACCCACATTCCCCCCTTTAGTTCATGCCCATGTGTCATAAGTTCTTTAGCTTCTACATTTCCCACACTACTCTTGCCCTCCCCCTGTCTATTTTCTACCCACCATCTGTGCTACTTGTTTTATGTACCTTGTCCCCCTCTCTCCTCTTCCCACTCCCCTATTGCTAACCCTCCATGTGATCTCCATTTCTGTG
>PVKU01008777.1:0-69747 GCA_004027475.1 Anoura caudifer | reverse complement strand
TTGCTGCTTCTAGAATTCTCTCCTTCATTTTAATCTTGGCTAATGTAATTATGATGTGCCTTGGTGTGTTCCTCCTTGGGTCCACCTTCTTTGGGACTCTCTGAGCTTCCTGGACTTCCTGGAAGTCTATTTCCTTTGCCAGATTGGGGAAGTTCTCCTTTATTATTTGTTCAAATAACTTTTCCACTTGTTGCTCTTCTTCCCCCTCTGCTTCCCCCTCTGGTGCCCCTCTAATTTGGATGTTGGAACATTTAAAGATGTCCTAGAGGTTCCTAAGCCTCTCCTCATTTTTTTTTTTTTTTTGAATTCTTGTTTCTTCCTTGTTTTCTGTTTGGTTGTTTCTTTCTTCCTTCTGGTCCACTCCATTGATTTGAGTTCCAGTTTTCCTCCCATCTCTATTGGTTCCCTGTGCATTTTCCTTAATTTCACTTAGTGTAGTCTTCATTTTTTCATCTAGTTTGTGAGCAAAATCAACCAATTCTGTAAGCATCCTGATCACCAGTGCTTTAAACTGTGAATCTGATAGGTTGACTATCTCTTGGACGCTTAGATGAATTGGCTCTGGGGCTTTGATTTGTTCTCCCATTTGAGCCATTTTGGTTTCTTTCTTCTTTCTTTTTTCTTTTTTTGGTCTGGTTGCGGCTTAGGTGTTCCCCAAGGTGTGGCAGCCCAGTCTCTAGGTAGTGACGCTGCATGTGGGGGCGGGGTCCCAGAGGGAACAATGGTGCTTGCTCCACTCTCTCTCGGATTCTAGTCCCTTTCGCCACTTCTGTTTGCCTGGATTATCTGCGCACAAATGTGGGACCACCTGGTCAGCCAGCGGCCTTGCGCGGGCTCACTGGGTCTGCACCATTGCCACCCTGTGCCCGGGATCCACTAGCCACCGCCTGTGTGCCTGGGGTCTGCTAGCTACTGCTGCCTGCACACCCGTGTCCGCCAACCTCCACTTTTTCCTGCCACAACTCCACCCCTCTTACTGGTCTGGATGAATGGTTGTTGGACTTCTGTATAGTTCAATTTTCTATCAGTTCTGATTGTTTTCTTGTTTCTAAATCTTTGTTGTCCTTAATTTGGGTTGTGCAAGCAGGCACAGTGTGTCCACCTATGCCTCCATCTTGGCCGGAAGTGGCTCTGCTCATTATTACTTGTGTGACCTCGGTTCAGGAACTTGGTCTCCTTAAGGGCCATTTTACTTATCTACAAAAAGGAGGTTGTTATATAAAATAACAATGAAAAAGATAATAAAAACTCCCAATTATCTGGCAGGTGGTATTATAATTGCCATCACATGCACAATTTTATTTAAAATGTGCAACCTCACAAGTTAAGTAGTGCTAACACCTCTATTTTACTCATGAGGAAATGGAGGCTCAGAGACGTTAACTAACTTGCCCAAGGAAACACAGCTGGCAAGTTGAGAAGCTAGAATTCAATCCAGACAATACTGTTATTATTTTTTTGAGGATTACATGTTATAAGATATATAAAGTGTCCAGAGAGTACTTACAGCTTAGATGCTCAATAAATGAGTCCCTTATCCCTTGGTGAAGAATGACTATTGGTTAGGAAACTCATGAGTTGGAGAAGGTAAAGAGACACTTAATGACAGCTGAACTCTATTTCCTGCACATGCTCATCATGTCAATTGCCCCTGATTCTGTAACCAGATCCCGGATCATCTCTGTCATCTTCTGAATAGTGTGCATGCCCCTTTCATGAGTGGATAACTGGCATAGGAACAACCCCACATGCCACCTTCCCCACTTCCCACCCCTGGTTCCTCAATACCCTTTTCATAGGACTCTGCATACAGCTTTGGAATTTCCAATGTCATGGGCTGCAGGGTGATAACAGTAAGAGCTAGCCTTTGGTGAATGCTTACTCTTTGCCAGGGACTGTACTCCACTGTTCAGCTTTGACTCACAGAAGCCTCACAACCACACTCTGGGGGATGTGCCACTGTTACCCTTGTGCTAAGAAGAAACTGAGCCTCAGGTGTCAAAACGTGCCCAAAGTCAGACAGTCATTGATGGAGCCTGAATCTAAACCCATGTGCGTCTAAGGACAAAGCCCAAGTTCCCAACCATAGAAAGCTTCCCATATATAGATAGTAAAACATAAGCCAGAAGGGGCAGGAACACACACAGAGTCGTATAGCAGCAAGTCATCAAGATACTAGGGGAAAGGATACATATCCTGGCGTCTTCTTTAACATTCTCTATCACACTCTAGCCTGAGCTACTCTCATGGTGTCCCAATCCCACCCTCCACCCACTCTGTGCTCAGTGCTGTCTCAATAAATGTCATTGGTGACACAGTGGCCATTGGTCTCTAGGACTATACAATATCAAGTGACTCACCCAACTTTGGTCTGATTCATCACCACATTCTATCAATACAACCCGTTAAGCTTAAGTTCTTTTTTTCAATACACAGACATGAACTAAAAAAGGAAAAAGCTTGTTATGAATCAGGGAAATAGTGGTGTTCAAAAACTCTAATCCTTTTGCTCCTGCAAGAAATAGGATAAGCATCTTGATTTTATTCAAAACTGTCACAGAAAAGTTTGTCTCTTATCTGGAGGCTGCAGCTTCGGCAGTGGGTGAAGTATTAGAGTAGCAGTGGGATTTGGGGTTTAAAGAGCTCAGTGGGATGGTGCAGTGTGGATGCTACAAACAGCACAAAGCTCCAAATTCTTCTGAAGATGGTGATTCAGTGAATTTATTGGACAGCTCCAGCACACAAAAACCTGTGTTGGGCATGAGAAAAAAGAAATGACCTATAAGAATTGGTTCCTGTCTTCAAGGAGCCCAAAATCTGGTATGGAAGCTCAGAAAGGGCAGGATTAGTGAGCCCCATGGAGAAGCCTGGCCCAAAGTCCTAAGAGAAGGACAAATAAAGTGCTTTTGGGGGTTGGAATAGGTCCAAAACCCCATGCTTTCCTGGAGGCTGGCAAAGACTTCAAGTAGAAGGTGGCACTGAAGGTGGACTTTGTAAAAGATACTGGGAGATGTACATCCAGTGGAAAGAAAGCTGGATCAATAGACTGAAGGTGGAAATGTGAAGAGAAAGTGCATGGAACCTGGAGTGCATGGTCCGCTCTGCAGGGATAGAGAAATAACTGGAGGTGAAGCTGTAAACAATAGACTTAGAAAAACTACAGAGATCCCAGAATTTGGTAGGCAGTGAATAATCTGGTAGGGATTTTGATCAAGAAATGGCTTGCTTATACTGGGTTGCACAGCCTAAAGGCACAGTTCAGATGAAAGATAGCATTGATTGCAGAAGGATGATGTCAGAAAGGATGGAGATAAGGAAATACATGAGAAAAATCTGCTGATTATATAGCCAGCTTGAATTTCCTCCAATGTCTGATAAAATGAATAGTTTTACTAGCAAACCACTTTCTGGCTGGCCAAGAATTGGTGTTTACTTCTAATTAGATGCTATTTGGAATTACTTATCTAAAATCGATAAAGAACCACTGTAAATGCATCTTTGTTTACAGACAGCCAGTACTCCAAGGAGAAAGAAGAGAGGCAAAGGGGGAAAGATGTGCAAGATGAGAATTCATCTGTTTCCAGGATGGTTCTTGCTGCTCAAGCTAACAACCTCCGGTGACTCAGTTCCCTCTGCAAGTGATGTGTGGAGGAGAAAGGCTAGGCCAGCAGGGCCTGGGTAATCACTTTGTCCTTGGGCAAATTCCAGGTCATCTCTCTGATATGCAGCTCAGATTCATCTGCACAATGGGAAAAGGATACTTACCTGTAGGGTTTCATATACAATGCTTCCCACCAAGCCTGGCACATAGGAAGTAACTAATCAACAGTACTGAATGCTATTTATTGAATTACTATCAGGTTCCTCCCACTTTGCCCACATTTACTGAGCACCAGCCAGGCATGCACAGCTCATTTCTTCCCCAGAGTCTGTTTGCTGGTATCGTTCAATGGCATCACATTCCTCTCATCAGCGCATGACTGATAGCTCTCCAGCATATTGCCCCAGCTCACAGGGCTGGCCCCATTCCATGCAGCTTTCCCTGACTACCCCAGATCACGTGCACACCCCAACCTCATCTCTATTTTCCATATTCTTTATAGTACTATACCTGAACGTGTCTAATTCACCTGTGTATGTTTCCTTGTTAATTTTCTGGTTCCCGATGAGAGAGCAGAGACCTTGTCAGTATTATTGATTAACCTCTAACACGAAGTAGATGTCCCAAAAAATAAATCTGTGAACATTATAGTGCTGTTAATAAAAGTAAGCTATATAACTAATAAAAACTATCCACCATACAGCAAATACTGAATCATTGCTAGGTTCTCACCCTTGGGTGGGTTGGGAGAAGGCTGCTCCAAAGTGAAGAAAGACAGTTTGAAAGAAAAGCAAGAATGGGGACAGTGGCCTCAGGCTGGGCTGGTTGACTGTCCAAGGTCTAGTTCTATGTCTGGACACAGCAGATGCTTTGCAGGGGGCTTATGGCTCAGACTATCATTCTAGGATGAAAGTTGCAAGACATTGAGAAATTTTTTTAATTTATTGATGTGAGATGGGGGGAGAGAGAGAAAGAGAGAGAGAGAGAGAGAGAGAGAGAGAGAGAGAGAGAGAGAGAGAGCTGTTGATTTACTTATTTACACATTCATTGGTTGCTTTGACTGGGGATTGAACCTGTAACTTTGGTGTATGGGGACAACACTTTAACCAACTGAGCTACCCAGCCCAGTTCAATCCCCAATTGTTTTTTTGGTTTTGGTTTTTGTTTTTCATATGGAGGAAGAAATTTTGTAAAAAAGTGGACAGTTGTGATTCTGAGGAAATACATCTGGATAAGTACCACAGAGGCCTTATGAATTTTTTAGAAAAACTATGGAGGAGGAAAACCAAACACCATCACAGACCTCTAGAGGAGAGTGTCTGGTTCAGCTGCTTAGAATTTTAAGCTGTGAAGGAGGCTCTTTCCAGGGACGAAACACAATGAGCAGAGATGGAGGATCCAGTTATATTGTACCCCACCCTATTTTAGCCCATGTGCAATGGAGTTCCAGGTAAATTTGTGTGTGAAGGATTCTGATTGGAAAACCTAATTCTTGTCCATCCTCTGTATTTGATATGTGAGATGGTGGAGGTCCCAAGAGTTAGACAGAGGAGCTGGCACAAATCCTGCCCCTGACCACCAGTGGGGCTCTTTCCATTGCCTCTACACTAAAGTAACAGCGCTGGAGTTTCCCTGACATATACTCTAGGCCTAACACCCTAAAGACTCCAGGGAGTGGGGGCTGGACTTATGGGAGGTTCCTGGGGGTTCATGACACCAAAAAAAACGTTTCAGCAAGGAAGCACATGCTTAGTAGCCTTCATCCAAGCCCTGTGGGTGTACATGCAGCTGGGAATGGCTCCCAGGGCTTGTGCCCTGAGAGTGACTGTGCTGGATCCTTCCCCACCCTCTGCTCTTGGGATGACCATGGCAGAGAGATCTGTCGTAGTGCTTGAGGCCCTGACGAAGGTCCACACAGACAGGTAGAATCTCATCATCCAGCGTTCCGGGGCCTCTGGCTCCACCTCGAGGAGAACCTGATACTGGAGACAGAATGTTCTCCAGCATCAAATGCCCAAAGCTTCAGAAGAATGGGTTGGTCTACGGAGCTTACAGAGAAGCTCCAGAGAACTGAGGCAGGGGGCTGCTGTTGGCATTTTATTGCATATTCAAAATTCAGTTATTAGTTTCAAGTCTTAAGATTTCCTTCAATATGTAATTTATATAAAAATGTACAGAATGCACAAATGTAAACATACATGTAATTTATTAATTTTTATCAATAAATAGAATTTATCAATTAAAAAAACAAGTCTACATAGGCTCCCGTTTTTCTCAGAATACCTTTTTGGGAAGTGTATCAAAAAAGTCTGCATCATAAAGCCAAGGGTGCTTCCCACAAAAACGAACTGGACTCGAGGATCCTAGGGTCTTCAAAGTTTAGGCTTCAGATAAATCACAGGTATAACTAACAATTTCATAAAGGTGACGTTACAGCCATCATTAACATTTATAACCTTTTGAAATGATATAATTAAGTTCCATGTTCTACGGAAGGGGCACACGTGTAGTATACATGTTAGTTACAGGGAGGCTCAGTGCATTGTGGCCTGGATGAGTGGCCTCGCTTGTAATTCTACTTTATTAACAATGTAAACAAAATTAAAGTGCTAGCAAAATAACATGAAACTATAACCAATAATCATTTATATAGACTGCCAAATTAGCAAAATCTCAAAAGCTATCTGATTCAGTATCTTAGCAGATTCTTTGTGTAACATCCTTATCAGCTGCTCATTCATAATCTGGTCCACATTTGAGAATTATTGTTTTTTTAAATAGAATTTATAGGATAGGGATAACTTTGGTGACCCTTTTACTCCAAATAAATGTTTCAGGGCAAAAGGCATTGAATTTATTCCATGCTATTTTGAAGTTACATGAAGTTTGGCTCATTCTTACCAAAATTAGTCCCCATATCTCCCCACCCACTCCTTTATTTTAACAACAACAAAATCCCATCAAATGAAGGTATTTGTAATGTCGTGTGGGTTGCACAACCTGGAGTAGCCAAAAGAAGGATGGATGTGGAAGACTGGAGCCCCGAAAAGGTGCTCCTGTGTTATTGTTTTCCAGTGCAGAAAGCTTATTCTCTAAATTGGTTCATCAAGAATTCTTTGTTCTGGGGAGCTCAGAAGCATCCAAAGTGATAACAAACATACAGAATGGTATTTTACGATTTACAGGATGTTTTTTACAAAAATCATTTATCGTCACAACAACTTTGTGACGTAGGCAGGAGAGATTCTCCCAGAATCCAGAGGGGTCTGGCTATTAGTTCAGGGTCACACAGTAAGTCAGCCATTGATTCAGTGCATGTGCTCATGGAGGTGGTGGGCAGCATGGCAGCCATCAGAGCATACAGTTTGTGTCTGACTGCCAGGTTCACAGCCTTGGGACTCAGAACCTTACTGTTCCCTCCTTTGTATTAGAAAAGAATCAACCTTGACATGGTCCTAAGTCCCAATCTAGTAAGGGAAGAGGACAGTGACTTGAAAAAGCAAAGGGGATTGGTCTAGCAAGAGTCAAGGTGCAAGGCAGGACTTAAAATAAACTTTCTTCACGTTTGATGAGAATGGATGCCCAGCTGAATCTGCTTCTTGGACCAGCGAGAGGCCCAGCCTCCCACGGAGCATTTCTGTGGTGCAGTATTTCTCAACAACACTCGGGAGTTCTAAAGAACATTCTCTTGAGAGGTTTTTTCCCTTTCCTAAGGCAAGACTTTGTCCCCAATAAAATTAAGTCTTCACAGGACAGATTTTTTTTTCCATTTGGATGGTTTGGGGGTGATCTCCTTTTCCTCATTCCAAAGTCTCTTTCCTGTCCAGGTCGATTCCGGGACTAAAGTAAACATCAACAGAAATGGTGACTGACACTTCGTAAGCAGCAGAAACAAAGTGAGTATACAAAGTCCTGAGATGCTATCAAATCACAGCCAAGATCAAAGTTAAAACCTCCCATGGCTCTGGGATGTGATGTCATTTACTTCTTTGTGACATTCACTTTGGGGCAGTTGGCAGGAGCCATGGACTGAACTTGGAATGAAAGACATTCAAGTGAATCTGAAGGGCAAAGCTGGCAAGCTCAAGGGTCTAGAAGGCCCAAAGGAGGTGGCTAGTTCCTTTGTAGCAGACAAAACACAGGCGGTCCATGGCTTTTCGAGGTAGCAGATGGCTGTAACTGCATCCTGTTGTCCTAGAAACAGAGAGGAATCTCAGAGATCCCCTAGTCCAAACTTCAATGGACAGATATAGAGAGTGATGTCCAGGGATAGAATGTTTGGGTCAAGATCTCACTGCCTATCAGGAACAGAGCCACAGCTGGAATGTGGGTCCTTCAACTTCAAGTCAAGAACTGGTCTTCCACCTCTGGCACTGCTTGATCCTGCCTCCTCATGGCAGGGGGCTGGGGGTGGGGGAACTGCAGTGAATGACAGGTCTCAGCAGTGTGAGCTCCCAACAGTTCTCTCCCTCAGGAGCAACGTGGCCAGAATCCAGGGTTACAAATTAGTGCCGTGGGCCGCACCATGAGTTCAAGGAAAAGATCCCAAAGTCTGTTAATAAGCACTACGGTACCACCAGCCCTGCTGAAGCCTCCTTAGGCCAAGATGCTGCTCTAGTTCAAGAGCAAGGCAGGTGTTTCTGAGCTGAGGCCACAGCACTAGGGGGAAGCTATCTGTCTTCAGCTTCCCTCCAAGGTCGCTGCAGAGACCCATTTCCTTGGGCAGGTCTCTGCCCCAGTGTCTTCCATGATAAATAAATGAAGCCTGTCCTGAAGAGAAGGCCTGCGAACAGACATAAGGCAGAGTAGGTGAAGTCTGTTGCTGACATGGGGGCTGGCCAGGAGGACACATGTTCGGACCCGGACACAGGGAGGCAAGTTGCTAGTGTCTGGCACAGACCAAGATGAGATGAAACAGTGCGTAGTTGAAACACGCAAGACATGTGAGCTTCTGAACAGGACTCTGACCAAGACAGGCACGAGGAGAATGTGTTTTGACAACACCTGTGAGCAGGCACAGAAAAGAAGGCATATTTAGCGACACCTAAGGCTGAGATAGGACACAGTGAGCAATCGTGTTTGAAACACGCGGGAAACTGACCAGGCACAGGAAAGAGACAACAGACAGTGTCAGGCAAAGATGAGAAGTCAGGAAGGGGTGCTGAGAAATAAAACAAATCCCTTCATGGGAGGCAGGTATCTCTGGAAGAGAACCCCCAGTGAACAAGGGGGCCGTGCTCTCCCCGGACTCCCTCAAACGTCGCCTGCTGGAATCCCAGAGGAAAAGCGCATGGGCATGGAGGGCCTGCCCCGAAGGACAGACGGACGAACGGATGGAACGCTTGAGCGGAGAGAATACCAGGTGCAGTCATGCACGAGCAGCAGCTTAGGTAGGACCTGGCCCTCTCCCAGAGGGATGGCTGTCTTCTGAGTCACTGCCCCAGGGGACTAAGTGTCACAGGGCTGAGCAGCCACCAAAGGAGAAGTTGCTGGAGGGTGACTCTGACTCTCCCATTGGCCACCACATTCCACTGCATCCCTAGAGAGGGGAGAAGACCAGAGAACCTCAGAGTTGGAATGGGCATCACAGAGGATCTTGTGAAAAGCCCACCCACACCCATGCAGAAAAGCTCCCGTGGCATGCAGACGGGGGTGCTGGTTGGTCCCTGCATAGGGATCTCCAGAGACTGACCAGGACATGTCATTTTTGAGTAATTTTACTGAAAGGGCTTGTTATTGTTATTAGAAAGCACTTATTAATGTTTAGCCAAAATCTGTCTTCCTAGTGGAACTACTGTGCCCTGCAGGCCCACTTAAAATTCTTCACTGCACTAATTATATCCTCCAAGTTATCTCTCTCTGGGCTACACATTTCTCTAATAGTTCATGGGGTATTATGGCTTCCAGAATAGTCCCCATAATGAGCACTGTCCTCTGAACACAATCCTTATTTTATGATTATCTCTCTTAAAATAGAGTACCGGGAAAGAGTGCAAATCTACACAGTGAACCTCACATGTCATTCACTTTTCATCATCAGTTTAGGTGACTTCAATGAATGTGGTCAACATGAAGTTCATTCCTGACTGTGGTCATATATTACTGGCTTACATTGAGTTTGTTATCAGCTTGTATGCTTTTGATACAAACAGTTGTCAATTCCTGTGGTTCTTTATCACATTGGTGCAGTTTATTGTTGTGCTTGTTTGAGTCAAATATAGGACATTACCCTGGTCTCAGTTAAATTTCATTTTATTGATCTGGTATCATTTTAGCTCATCAAGATAATTTGAAATAATAATAACAACTTCCTCATTCAAGATGTGATTATTTAGCATTGACTCAAACTAGACTATAAGGATTTTACAAGCACATAGAAAGGTAAGATACGTTATTGCTAACTAGACCTTTCGGTTTAGTGTCAGGACAGGGCTGACACAGAGAATTGTGGCACACCACCACAGACGACCTTCACAGCAAACAGGTGACATTCGGTGCACCTGAGAATGGGCCCACCCATGACAGGCTTTGTCCAATGCCTTGCTGAAACGTCTCTGCCGAATAGTAAATGAATGTGTCCTAATAGATAATGAAATTAGTTGGCATGCTTTATTTATTTACTTACTTATTTTCCATCGCCTTTATCCCCCTTATACTCTCTTCCACTCCCACCTATCCCCTCCCTCACCCCACAGTTGCCACACTGTTGTCCATGTTCATGAAGGCATGATTTACTTTTAATGAAATGACACTGACTCTTGTTCTCAAATGATCTGTGTTATAACTGTCTTAGAATTTGGGTAAGTTCTATTTCAAGCTAAGAGTGTATAGTTTCCTGAGTCTAGCTTTAGTATTTCTTTAACAACTGGGTCAATCTTTACTGGTCTCCAGGCTGCCACCATTTTTCCAGTCCCCCAAAGAGCAGCAGTAGAGGTCCTATCAACCAGTTCCTTTAATCCCATGCGGTATGATCCATCTTGGCTCAGAGACAGGAAAATGTTCTCCTTCATCCTGGACAGGAATTTCCTCCCTATAATGTTCTCTCATTTCCAGTTGGAAGACTATTTTTATTAAAGCAAAATACACAAGATTTCTTCCCTAACTAATGAGATCTAACTATTCCTGGGTTTGCTACTTGCTCTGAACATAGCTTTTGATTCATCTTTGGTCATACATTCCCTCTTCCAGACTTTCCACTTATTATTTTCAAGTATAAATTCACTACATAATTCAAGATGTGGTCTCATGTCTTTATACAGCTCTCCCAACAAGTTTATTTGTCTCACTCATTGAACATACCTATTTTTTTTTTTAAAAAGAATGAATAGAAAGGAAGGAAGGAGGGTAGCCAAATTCCCTTTGATAATACTTATTTATTATCATTATCAACAATAAAACAACCACCCATCAGGGCAGCCCCTGTGTGTTATGCATTAATTCATGTATTTTATGCTTCTTTAACAGACAAGGAAACTGAGTTTCAGAGAATTTGCCCAAATTTACTCAGTTAATAAATGTCAAGATCAGGCCTTCCATTTAGGTCATTTTTGATACTAAATTCTGTGCTCTTGTCCTGATATATTGTTGCTGGTCATCTTGAGAACTGCCCCTCCTAAGTCCAGTGCTGCTGTCTCTAACATTTTCTTGTCCCACTGTGATGGACTCCAGGGTAAAAGGAGTATGTACAGGGACGCAGAGTTTATCTATTCCACCCCCAGGAAGTCTACAGTGTAAAGTGGCCCCCACTTTACTGAAACACAGTGTGACTGAGAGATTAACACAGGGCTTTCCTGCTAACCTCTCCTGCTCATTAAAGAGGCATGTGAGTTTTTTTGTGATGTGGGCCTTGGGAGGCTAGGTGACATGGAAAAAACCCTGCAAAGGCAGGAGGAAACTATGGAGGACAAAGTCAGAGAAAAAGGCTGGGTTAATAAACATAACGAAGATTGGGGAGAGAGGATGAAAGACCAGGCAGGAAGAGCCACAGAGCTGGGTGTCTGGGAAGGGACCAGAGCTGTTGGAAGAATGGAGAAGGTCCTTGAGAAGTGCTCCCAAAAGGTTATTTTGCCAGGGGGCAGGTAGAAGCAGGTAAAGGGGACATAAATGCATACAGAAGGAGACTTGAATTTGGGTGGTGAACACACAACCCAATAGACAGATGATATATTGTGGAATTGCACACTTGAAACCTATATAATTTTATTAACTATTGTCACTCTAATAAACTCAATAAATGTTTATGCTTGATAAATAAGCAAAAATAAATATAATGAAGGTTTTTCACTATCTACAAAAAAGAAAAAAAGATCGAAATTACTGTGGACTTGCTAATTGATGCCTGGTATCACTTCTTTTCATTCAGGACACATCAATATAGCCCTCACCAAAGACAGAAAGAAGGACAATGGCCCAACCTCAAACCCTATGGTCAACCAACTCCCTGTAGGCAGGGCAAATGGGAACTTGAGAATAATGACAGAATGATCCTGTGTACTGGTTGGCCTGTGTCACTGTCAGTTTACACTATTGCACTAACCTAATTGTTAACACTTAACAGTTTAATGTCATCTGCCTTTTAGGTTTTCATTTAAGATACAAAAATTATGGCCAAATATGCTGCACCCCAAGAGACCTCTTTCCAGTACAAAATATCACGCTCAGTGCACGAGGCCTTAACGCTGAGTGAACCACTTTCACTTTGAACTCTAAGGTCACCGTACTAACTCAGCAAAGGAAGCAGCTGAGTGCAGCAAGGTGAGCTGTCAACCAGGAGACAGGGACCTGTGCTCTAATGCCTTTTTAGCCTCCCTCCATGTGTGATTCGATGACTGAGTCCCTTTGCTGTGCCTCACTTTCCCATCTTTTAAATGAGGAGGAGGATTATCTATAAGATCCTTTGCAGCTTTGACATTCTGATTGTATGAGTAGCAGAGATGGTGGGTGACAGATGCAGACCTTCTGATTGGGCACCAGCTGTGTGTGGGCCTGTTCTCCAAAGCTGTGGGTAATTGCTTCAAATTTGGCTTTTAACATTCTATTGTTAGTATCTGATACTTTATATTCTGTGTGGAGGGAAGAGGTTTCACTGGAAACACAAGGGGGTGTAATTTTTGGATTTGTGTTAAAGAATCTGAAAGACCTCAATATCTGAATCTGTGAAATTACATTGCAAAGCTGTTAAATGTATCAGAGCAGGATAGGCTAGGGAAGGGCTGAGATGCCACAACTTAAAATGCAGCGAAATCACAACTGCCTCTCCTCAAACATATGCTGCATCAGAAACATTGGCAGAGTTGCTCAAAATCCCTGATGCAAAACACCATTAAAAAAGAATCTCCAATATTTTAGCAGAAGCATTTCTAAATAGTTCTGTGTTGTAATAGTTTCGTGAAAATCCTCTACAATTTATGAAGCATTTGTATATCTTTTCCCACATTTAATCTTCAACACAAATCTGTAAGGAAGGAGGATACAGAGCATTATTTTAATTTTAGAAGAGGAAGTGGGTCAGTGTAGGGGCCTGGATGGATTGATGGGTCGTGTGGATCCAGTACTATGAATCAGGCATGCTGCCTCCCAAACCTGGAATTCTGTCCATAGGAAATGTGGAAATTGTGTGGTGGGAAGAGTTTTGGGATGAAGTTTAATATTAACAGTTGATGAAATCAACTTACCACTATCTAACTTCTGTGTTCCAGAAGAGGAAGGAGGAGGGGGAGGAGCTGAAGGGAAAGAAACACTGGCTAAGTCATCTTTCACAAAGTGGCCCAGAGGCTACGTGCACCAGAACTACTGTGGGTAGATGCAACGAACAGAGATTCCCAGGATCCACACCAGACCTCCGACAGCTGGCTGAGAAGGCAGAGGTGAAGTAGGAAGAGCAGAAATTTGCATTTTTATAAGGTGTTCTCAGGTGACTCTTATGCCCATGGGGGGATGATATTCCTTGAATAGGTGGATATCCAGGTACTGTACTCATCCCTGAGGCACAGCTTAGACCCCGAGACTTCCAGCGGACAGCAAAGAGAAAATACAAGCATGGGGAAGGCCAGAGCTGGCAGTATGAGGCTCTCAGTGATGCTCCACAAGGGATCGGAATGAAATCACAGAAATGCACACAGTTTAACAAAGTGGATGAGCAGGTATTTATTGGTTTTCATGACATTGATGAAGGAATGAGAAAAGACTTGGTGATGAATTGTGAATATGAGAAGGCAAAAAATATGTAAAATGCATAAGAATATATTTTAGGTATTCTTTATGCGATAAAAAAGCAGAGTGTTTGGGTACAATGAGCTGATAAAAACTAATCAAATTGCCTGTAAATAGTAAGCACACACTAAGTTATCAGTAAGTTACCATACTCAAAAGGCAATGCCTTAGGTCAGTTTCTTTATTCAACTTTAGATTTACTGTCAACTGGAATAGAATACTGACTCGGGAAGACCCAGCATTTTCTAAGCATGGGCTGTGTTCCATGGGTGATTTGCCAACCAAATGGGCTCAACATTAAATAATCTGAATCTCAGTAAAGTCATTCACTATTTCTTTTGCTCTTTTGTTGTTATTTAATCATTTTTAGATTATTTTTTAGAATATATTTTTCAGTTATAGTTGACATACAGTGCTGGTTTCAGCTGTAAAAGAGTAGTCAGACATTTATATACCTTCTCAAGGTGATCTGTCTGCTTATTTTAAAGAGAAAGACTCAGTTTGGTCCCACTGTGACTTTTCCAAGTCTGTCATAGCTAACAAATGGAGAGCAGGCCTCAGACTCTGAGCCTTTGGCAAGCAATCGGATCAAGTTAAATTTTAATAATAATTTATACAAATAATATTTTTTGTTTCCATTGCATTTATTTTTAAATCATCTTTTTCTACATGGTTTTACATTTAAGATCATGATATAATTTCTTTTACAAGTATATTTTAGGGTAAAAATGCATTTAAAGACAAACAGTAAATCAGTAATCGTACAGGTAGAATGCCAACAGGTAAAAAATTGTTCAAGGAGCAAGCAAGTGACAACAGCCCCTATCAGACGATGGGAAAACTGAACTGCAGAAAGCATAATGCCTTGGCAAGCACAGACAGCAATGCGTGCACTGGGTGGAAGCTCTGGGATTGTGGGCCAGGGCTCTTTCTGTTGTTTTGTGCTACTTTCAGAAAGGACCCCCCACAACTGTGTCTGTACGGTTTAAAATGCCTAACCTTGCGGCCCTGGGACAAAATGTTTTACCAGGGCTCTTTAATTCTATCATGAGCCTCAGCTATGTCCATGTTTCAACCAAACCAAAGTATAAGATCAAACTAGTGGGTATGGCTTATTCTAATCCCAAAGCACCTGCTTCCCTACTGCTCCACATGCACATATAACTAAGGTCAAGCCAATCTCCTTGTGAGATTTTTTCCCATTGCTTATCACAATTCCTAAATGACAAAAGATCGGAACTTAGAGTTTTGGGGTATCAGACTGCATGCTTTTTCTCCACAAAGTATTTCTATTATGACAGAACCTAAAAATACATGGGAGAAAGATGCCTTAAAGGCATGGATCTGTCATAAAAACAGCCAACATTTATTGAGTGTTTGGCTTATCTCATAGGATTTTCACAACAGTCCTATACCATAGGTTTATTATTTATAGGTTCTAGTTAAATGGAATGAGGCTTAGTATGCCCAGGCCCAACATCTAGGGAGAGGCCATTCAACAGAGAGTCTCACTGCATCGGCCCCACGGAGTGGGCACCTTCCCCAAATAGGTACCACAGACCCCTGGACTCAGCAGGGAGAAACCAGTTCTGCTCTTAAGAAGCTGCCTAGATGGGAGGAGAGTGTGTCAGGTGTGTAAAAGTCTTTAAGATCCCACAGAATCAGCTAACCTTCTGAGAGAAGGAGAAGCAGGTGGTAAGAGAACCCAGAGGAAGAGTGGTTGTTACTACTTGAAGATTAAGGGGATGGCAGGGGGAGTTGGAGTGCTTGTACTGAAACCATGCCTAGAGGAGTGAGTAGGCTCGGGCCAGGCAGGACAGTAAGAGAGAACATTTGAGGCAGCAGAAACAATAATCCTGATGCAGGAGAATTCACTAGTTACTTCAGAAAAATGGATCAATCTTGCATGTGTATTACCTAGGGAGTCAGGCTGGGGGAGCATTGAAGGAAAGGAGCTGGAAAACCAGAGTGGGTCAAGCAAGAAGGACTTCATAAGCCCTTCACTATCTGCCCACTGAAAGTCACACTATATTGCTCAAGGTTATTTTATTGCAACTCATTCTAGGTAGCATTTACAGTTTAAAATCTTATATGCCCAAATGGCCTTTCCATAGTCTTGAATGATACATGAGAAATAGCTTCTCTCTCTATGGTTATATTATACACCTAGTCCCAAAAGAAAATCAGAGGTAGAAAAAGAATTATAATTTGCAAGCCTGTCAAGGAAAAGTCACCTGACAATCACCAAGCATGTGAACAGCCTTGAGTACAATCCTAGGGTCCAGTCTTTTGGAAAGCCTTGGATGAACTGGGCTGAATGCAGAAGTTGTCCAGGACGGTGTGAGTATATGTGTGTGAGGGTACGGGGGGTCCAAAAGCAGGTCTTGAACCATCAGAAATAAGTGACATGGTAAAATCTCAACTGTGAACTCTCTCATGGTAGGAATCTTGCCTTTCTAGAGCCCTGCTGTATCTCCACTACCTAGAACAGGGCCTGGACACCATATTCAGCATGTCATCAAAAGCTAATGGATGAATGAATAAGTTAGGCTGGGGCTAGAAATTCCGAGACTTGGATGCTGATCTTTGTTCTTTTGCTGATATACCAGCAAGATCTTGAGTCTTTGGGGCTCACTTTTCTTGTCTGTGATATATTGGATTCAGCAGTCCATAAAGGTTATTCTAAACAGGACTTTAACAAATGACTTCCTGGAAGAGCTATATGAAACATTGACAGGATGGGGTCAGTGGTTGTGATTCTGTGCACACACACCCATATGAACATTTGTTTTGATTAGTGCACTTGTAGTTTTATTTTTCACAGTTCCAAGGAAAAGTCTATTGAAACAAAAGATTTCCACACCAGAAAAAAAATGTTTAAAGACCACTGGACTGCTTGAGCTCTGTTACCACCTTTAGCTATAAAACTGAATTTTACTGAGGCCAAGATGCAGGAAAGTAAAATTTGACCAAACTTTGTAACAACTCTGGCTATTCAAACAAAAGAATGTCTTGCCTTGGGTAACAATGATGAGCTGCCCCTCTGGGAAAAGAGATAGACAGCTGCCTACCAGATAAGTTGTAGAAGAGATCATGGCATTGGTTGGGGTATTTGACCGGATCATTCCGGAAGCTGTTCCTGTGCCTGAGAATTGAATGTTTTGCATCTTTTTAAGAGTTTTCTGTTAAGTAGCAAGGGGCATGGTTTCGTAGTTAATGGCAAGGTCTTTCACTGCAGATGAACATTTATCAGAATCCTGGTCCTACCATTCACTACTGTAAAACATTGCCCAAGTTATTTAATCTCTCTGAGTCTTAGTTTCCTCATTGGTAAAATGGGAATAATAATACCTGCTCCAGAGAGTCTATGAAGGATTCAGTGTGACAACATATATAATGCTCTGAGATCCATACCTGGTGTATAAATCAGTGCTCAGTAAATGGTAGATTCTAAGATGATGATGGTGAAGGTGAAGATGGTGATGTCTGGGCCAGAAAACCAAAGCCAAATTATTCCTAAAGCAACTAATTATTTTACTGGACAATCATATATATATGTACATATGTGTGTACATAGCAGATACATGTATATGTATGAGTTCATGCACATACTCCTTTCCCCAAATTCAGAAACTTAATGCAGGCAATGCTAATGCACAAACAGAGAGAAAAATTCCATTATACCAGCCAGCAAAAGGAAATAAAAGTCTTAAAAAGATAAAAGGAACATAAGCAGGAACTAAATACAGGGTGGAGCAAAAGTAGGTTTATAGTTGTCCATATTGAAAATAATACAACAAATAATAATACAAGAATAAACTCCACATTTTGTGTACACAACTGTAAACCTACTTTTGCCCACCCTGTATATTAGATGTATCAAAATATAGATTCACTCATTTCTTAGAGAATATAAAGCTCTCCAAGAACAATTCTAACTGCTAAATATTTCTAAGAATCTTGTTAAAAATAACCTGCAATAGGCATGGAAATGAGAAAAGACAGTTCTATAATCATTTTGTGAAAACTAAGTTCTTAGCTCTTTGGGCAAACAGAGTCCACTCGGTTGGCTTGTTCGTGTAACCAGAAGCCACTCTTGGGTTTCCTTGCTCAGGGGTCAAAGATGATTTCCCAGCATTCCTAGTAAGACAGCAAGCAACTAGGCCTTTCTGCATTGCTCCTTCTCCCGAGTTCCTCCATCCTTGAAACTGAACTGTCCCTTCTTCTTATGAACTTACTGCTCAGGAACTATCTTGTCCCTTATCAGGGGGATATTATAAGGATTTTGACACCAAACCATTTCCCTTCAGACCATGTTCTGACAATGAACCAGAGTTCCAGAAATAGGAACCTCCCCTATTAACAGGTGTCCCTGAGATTTTGCCAAGAAGGATGATGATGAGGATAATGAGAACACAATTTATCAATAACTTACGTGTCCCATGCTCTGTATGTACAGTACCTCATGCAACTCTCAAACAGTCTCATGAGGCAAAAACCACCTTTGCTTCCATTTGGCACAGGAAGAAACTGAGGCACTGAGAGGTCAATTAACTTACCCAGGATCACACAGCTTCAAAGTGGCAGGACCTGAAGTCCAACTGAAGTCCTTCAAACACCCAGTGCTATGCTTTTAGCCATAACACTGAACAAAGTATTTTGCAGGCTGAAGCAAGTGCTGCTCTCCCTCATGTTTATCTGCACTGTAGAAGGACTCCCATGGTTCTGCTACTCACACAATCACAAAGGGAGGGTCTGAGAACATCTTCACCCTCCCAGCCCCTTCTCAGCAATGCTGACTAGTGATCTGTTCAATGACTGGGGTGACTGATGGTCAGTCAACACTTCTGAGTGACAGGTAGTCTTCCAACTTTCTCCTTCTCCTTTATTAAGAATTCCCTAGTAAGAAAACTGTGTACTAAAATTTGGATTGTGTACTAGAAAGTGAGTATGTATCCCATTGTGCACTAAAATATGTATTCTTAAAACTTCTATCCTCCGACCCTACTTCTCTTTCTTGAGACCATGCAGAACAAGTTGGGTCCCTCTCTCCCATAACAGCCCTTAGATTTGTATAAAAACAGTGCTGATGACCTGGATCTTCTTTAAGCTCTAATTTCCTTACATTGTTCTTCATTTGTCATGAATCCCACCAAGAAAACCATGGTGTTGACCCTCTTCTGAACATACTGTTGTTGGCCCACACCTGCTCTGGGCCAGGGACCCACGCAGTTCCACTGGGGACTACTGCAGACTGCACCCTCGGTTACACGGGGGAGTGGTTTTCTGGTGGCTCTGAGTGTATTTTGGAGGCGATTCCTTCCTGAACAGCTGCTCTGACTAAATTGGGAGGGCTGTGTCCCTGCCAAGTACACGCTGTGAGAGAACAAGCTCATGGAGCCTGCCTTGTGGGAAGGGCTTATCCGCAAGGTTACAGGCACTATAACCACAGAAACTCAGGAACCTTCCTCCCAGAAACTCCACCAACTGCCTTCTACAGGGTTTCCCTCATCTTATCTTGTTTTGGGAATGGATGTGGATTAAGAGGGGCCATGTGGTACAGGGGCTGCCCTGGAGTAGGCAGATAAAAGAATTTACACCTCCTGGCATTGTGTGAAGAGGAGAGGAGGTTCTTTGTTGGGAAGCCTAGAGGATTAGTTTAAAGCAGGGTTCCTCAACCCCAGCATTATTTTGTTGGGGGTGGTGTTGGCACTGCACACGCACTGTCATATTTCAGCAGCATCCCTGACCTCTGTCACTGGCTGCCAGTAGCACCCACCAGTTGTGACAACCAAAAATGCCTCCAGACATTGCAAAATGTGCTCTGGTAAACAAAACAGCCCCTGATTAAAACACCCATCCCTACATTTTTAATCCCTATATACGCAACAATATTATAATAACTATGTATAGTGTCAGATGGGTGGGTAATAGATTTATTACTTCATAAAGTATATAAATGTCTAATCACTATGTTGTACACCTGAAACTAATATAATACTGTATGTCAACTGTTACTGAAAAATAAATTTTAAAAAATGCTGAGTGATTTTGGAAATAAATAACCTTTAAAAGAGAGAGAGAGAGAGACTACTGGTTTAAATCTACATACACTATCTCAGTTTAACCTGTGGAGCTAGGCCTAAACTTGAGGTATTTTCTATTTGAACGCCATCACTTTATTGGTACAGAGAGAGACGATGATTACTTGGTGATTGGTAAGAGATGACAAGAGAAGCTTCCTGCTGTTTCCATAACCCCAGTGGTTCCCAATCCAGCTGCCCATCAGAGCTCCTAAAACATGTGTATTTTGGGTCCCCACCTGGACCAATTAGAATAGAATCTGTACAAGTGGAACCCAGGCTCAGTTGTTGCTTAAGAGCTCCCAGATGACTCTCGTGTGCAGCCAAGGTCAAGGGTCAGAGCACCACACCACACTGTCTCCATTCTGAACCTCGGATAAACCACCTTGGGCATCTCTGAGCTGGGTGTTGTTTGCAGGCTTACCCTGTGAGGTGCCACACACAGTCCCTCCCCCCTGTGGGAACAGATCTCAGGGGGTTGTTGCACAGAACCCTAACACCCTAGTAACAGGCACCCTTGAAGAACCAAAGGGGATAAATTACACACAGAAAAGACTCAACTTGTTGGACACAGTTAGCAAGTTTCATGCTGGGTCAAAGAAATGCCTACAGGTAACTTAAAAGCTGGAAGGCATATTCCAAATAACAGTCTCAACTCAACTGTTCAGCATAGGGCATGATGTACCCAGGAAACAAGTGTTGTCTCATGTTGTTTAAACAATTATTTATACACAGTGTGATTAATTTAATTTAGTTTATTTCTGGCTTTTCTTCTAGCAGAAGGAGCTCATCATTCTTTGTTTAAGGAGCCGTGAGTAGAACACAGACTTCTACTGACTCATTTCTTAAGACATGCTTATCAGGAAGCCTAGTAAATAACTGGAGAAGGTTGTTTAACCGAGATAGGAACAATGCTATACATACAATCACAATAACAGCAAAGATGGTGGCTTGCATTCATTGAGCGCTTTCTGGGTAACAGGCACTGGGCTCAGCTCTATACACATGTTGTGTCATATTTAACTTTACCAAAACCTCTAGGAGATATGTTTTACTATTATTGCTATTTTACAGATGAGGAAACAGAGACCCAGAGATGTTTGGGCATATGCTAAAGGTTGTATCAATAGTAAAGGACAGATCTTAGGATGGAAACCCAGGTGCACCAGACTCCAGCACATGCAGCCATGAGGCCACATGGGATAGGATGTCCCTTTGATAGCACACCAAAGTTTACCTTTCTTAAGTCACAGGTAGCGACTTTTCTTTTTTCTTTTTATTTTCTTATCTTCCCTCAAGGACATGTTTATCAATTTTAAAGAGAGGGGAAGGGAGGGAGAAAGAAAAGGATAGAAACATCGATGTGAGAGAGAAGCATTGATCGGTTGCCCTTCACAGGCACCCCAACTGGGGACAAAACCTGCACCCTAGGCATGGGCCCTGACTGGAAATGAATCCATGACCCTTTGGTTTGTGGGATGACGCCCAGCCAACTGAGCCACACCAGCCAGGGCAAGAACTTTTCTCGACAATGTGTCTCAGTACAGGGGATAGTGTTTAGGCCTCAGCATTTAAGCCCAGAAGTGGGCAACCTGGAAGTCAGCTTAAGCCACTGGATTACCAAACTTTTGCAGGTACATGCTGCAAATAGCACAAACTTCTCTAATCCTGAATATTGGGTGAAGCATGTAGAGCTCTCCTGATGTTGTTATTCCTACTATATTCCTGGTGTGATCTCAGCAAGAACAACGTTTTCTGGGAGGCTGCCTCAGGTTGGGATCACGGCAGGTCAGGAGACAGAACGGGCTTCATGGGTGTGTGACCATTGCAATCACACAGGACCCCGCAGCCTGGTTTAATGCTCTGCTCATTGCCATCTTGAAATTCTTCATAACTTTATCTTTGATCTGGTGAAGTCTGAAGGGGCCATGGAGAGTGCACAGGAGCAGAGGTGACCCAGTACGAGCGTGCCTGCAGCTCCTTGTCACTCCATTGCATTTGTGATGCCCCAGGAGCCCAGAATTCTGGTAGACTCACCACACAGAAAGAGTTTAGCAAGACTTAAATACAAATTAACATGCTGTACCTATGAAAAGTTTTCCTTTTTTTCCATCAGCTCTCTGTCGGCAGCTTTTTAAAAAATTTTATATTATTGTTTAATACTATATCATACATATTTTCCCATGTCATTAAACTTTTTATTATTATTATTTATTTATTTATTTAAATTGTTGTTCTTGTACAGTTTTCTGTTTTTTACTCCCAATCCAGTCCTCCACCCCAGCCCTCCCACCTCCCTCCCATTTCTACACCCCTAGTTTTTTTTTCACCTGAAATTCCCTCCCCTCTCCCTTCTGGTCACTGTCAGTCTGTTCTCAATTTCAGTGTCTTTGGTTATATTTTGCTTGTTTGTCTGTTTTGTTGATTAGGTTCCTGTTAAAGGTGAGATCACATGGCATTTGTCTTTCACTGCCTGGCTTATTTCACTTAGCATGATGCTCTCCAGTTCCATCCATGCTGTTCAAAGGGTAGGAACTCCTTCTTTCTTTCTGCTGCATAGAATTCCATTGTGTAAATGTATCATAGTTTTTTGATCCATTTATTTACTGATGGGCACCTATGTTGCTTCCATCACTTGGCTATTGTAAATTGTGCTGCTATGAACATAGGGGTGCATAGGTTCTTTTGGATTGGTGTTTCAGGGTTCTTAGGATATAATCCTGGCAGTGGAATTGCTGGGTCAAAAGGCAGATCCATTTTTAGTGTTCTGAGGAAATTCCATACTGTTTTCCATAGTGGTTGTACCAGTCTGCAATCCAACCAACAGTGTACTAGGGTCCCCCTTTTATCCACAACCTCTCTAACACTTGTTGGTTGTTGCTTTATTTATGATGGCCATTCTGACAGTGTAAAGTGGTATCTCATGGTGGTTTTAATTTTCATCTCTCTGATAGCTAGCAATATTGAGCATCTTTTCATGTGTCTCTGGATCCTCTGCATGTCCTCCTTGGAGAAGGCAGCTTCTATAACATGTTTACCTTGTAATTGCTTTGAGTCTTGCTCAATACTAGGGCTCAGTACCAGAATTGTGTGCTCATGTTTTATACCAATGCATCTGTAATTTAGTAACTGGGAATGCTGACAGCCCTGAGAGGCCACATTTTCCATTTGAACCAGGATTTGCCAAATGTAAAAAGAAAGCAGTGCTGTTCTAAGAAACAGGAGCCACCAAGGAGTCCTATCAAGTCTTCCCTCACTCGTGTTGCTTCCTTGTATTAGCCAAGCACTTATGCTGAAAATACCAACACAGAAAGCAAGGATAAGGGAGCAAACCATGGTTCCTTTTGCTTTAAGTCCTTCTGTACTTAAGGTAGTTGGATGGGTGTCTACCAAGAAGTTAAATAAAAATTGTGTTAGTTTTTTCACTGTCTGATGAAAACAAAATACATAAGCATGTCTCAACTACAAAATACAGTTTATGTAACTTGTGCAATTTTGGTGATTCCATATAAAGTCTAATGGTCTGATGTTTGCATTTGAAACTGACATTGCACAATATAAAGATGAATGATACATTTTATGCTAAGAATTTAAAATGGTATTTTATTTTTCTACTAGAGAAAATAAATCCACCATGACAGGTTGGGAGAAAGACTGCCAATGAAAGAAAAAGACTTTACATTTTAGTACGTTAATGGTGATTTTTTTCCTGCCCTTTGAACAAATAAGGCCTCACATTTTCATTTTATTTTGGGCCTGCAAATTATGTCAGCAGCCCTGGAGGAGGTTGGGAGCCATAGGTCAAGGTCATTCTCATCTATCTTTGATTCACCCAGATTAAGTCTTCTTTGGCTCAAGACAATGAGGTAAATATTGAATCCAACTATAACCTCCAAAGTTCAAGGTAAAGGCCAAAAAATGTCTTTTAAATGTCAAGTAAATTTCCAACATTAGCAGAATCCTCTCAGGATTCAAAGTAAATAAAACCTAAATTATTTCTTCATCAATGGGTAATCTTCCAATCCACAATGTGAACACTTTTAGTTAAAAGGGGAATTCTGGTGTATTGAGATTAGAAGTTGGCAAGTGGTGTCATGGTGGAAAAAAAAAAGACTACTCCAGTTGTGGAATGAATATATTTTTAAAAGCGGTGAAAATGTATTTGAGTAGGCACAGTCCAGGTGAACAATAAGGTCTGGTAGAAGCATCTACTCATTCATTTAACAAACATATTAATTGAGCAACATGCTACATCCTAGGGAAACTTTTGGGAATGAAATGAACATGTTACCAGTCCTTATTATTCACAGTCTGACTGGGGAGACAGATGAAAAACAAGAAAAAAATAAATACAACTATAAATTCTGATCATTGTTACTTAAAAGGAAAAACAGGGGCAATAACCCAAAAGAAGTGTTTCTTTTGTTTTGTGTGTGTGTGTGTGTGTGTGTGTGTGTGTGAAAATGTTATTCTCTTTGCCTCTTTCTCACTTTCAATTTTCTCTATCCTCATATTTCCTCCTCTACTGATTCCATATACTAATCTCATGCATGGAAACATCAAAGATTTCCTTACATAGCATATCCACTAGAATCGGTTCATTTATTATTGAGCTTTGGTTGAGCCAAGTTAGACAGACAAAAGTTATTTGGGAAGTGCTTGCACAAGTTCCCAGCCTTCTCAGGAATTGGGTGAGTGTCCTAGATTTGAGTAGGGTCTAAACTTAGAGAACCAGGGAAGAGGCCTAAAGCTGGCATGAGGGAAATGCATCTCCAAAGCTAAAGTAGGCACCCAGTCTCTGCTTGTGCTACCTAATTTATAAATAGTTCATATTGCGACATAATTATCTCTCTCATGAGGACAAAACTTTGTAGTTAGCAAAACAACTTCATATCCATTATCACTTTCGATTTTTACAATGAGATAGAGAGATGGGCAAGACAGGGATTATTTATCCAAAAACCCAAAACTGGAATCCTCAGCATATTTCATGTAGAGAAAATCTCTGTCCTGAGGTTATTGTCAGCATGCTAGTCCCTATTCTGCCTTGGATCATCTGGGCAAATGTTCATTGAGACAGTTAAACAGATGAAAACCTAGGTCAGGAGAGAAGGGACAGAATCATTCCTCCATCCCCTTGTCAAGCCTCCCAATGCTGCTGGTACTTTACTATGATCTGAGAATACAGCAGTGAACAAGACTGGCATTTATCAATAAACAAAGAACCCAGAATGAAATCAATACATCTTGTTCCTGTCACCCATCACCCATGTGACTACATGGTCATAGTTGCATTATGCCTCCCAAATGAGGAGAGTCACTTGGTTTGAAGAATGACTGAGCCAAGGCAAGCTTCTAAAGGAAATGTCTCCCATGTTTTGATTGTTAATATCAGATAAAATCATGATCTTTAAGAGAGTCTAAAAGAATCTAAGAATTGCTCTGGTAGGGTAGCTCAGTAGGCTAGAATGTGGTCCTGATAAGCCAAAGTTGTGGATTCAATCTCCAGTCAAGGCACATATAAGAAGCAACCAATGAATGCATAGGTAAGTGAAACAAGAAAGTGGTCTCTCTCTCTCTCTCTCTCTGCCTCCCTTCCTTCCCTCTCTCCTTCCTTCCTTGCCTCTCTCTCTCTCTCTCAAATCAATTAAAAAATTTAAAAGAATCAAGAATTATAGCATTTCTTAACTTGAAGCACAATCAATGCTAGCAAACACTGGACTGACTCAATTTATGAAAGTCTACAACTGTGATTCTCAAAGATACTATGCAAAAGAGTCACTTGGCAACAATGTCATTTTCCCTAATTTGCCATAATTCAGTGAATGCAACCCAAGATTCTCTATTTTTAGTAAATTCCCAAGTGATTCTAGTGTGAGTGGTCTGCTGACCATACTTTAAAGAAAAATTATGAAGAAAAATAAAAACAAAGGCTACAAGGAAGGAGACATGATTATGTTCTCCAAACCTCCAACAATATTGCACGGAGACTAATGAAAGAAATTGGGACACTCTGGCTGCAAAAGAAAAGCCTCAGAAGGGATATATAACTAAAATACACAGAAAGGGCCACTTTAATAAAAAAAGATGTAGCATGGCCTTCTCTTGCTGGTCAGAAGAAGTCATAGCTATGGAGACTTCAACTCAACATAAGGAAGACTCTTAATCTCTAGAGCGGCCCAACCATTGAGCAGTCTCATCCAGTGGTAAGATTCACTTACTGCAGGACCAGGAGTAGAGATTGGATGACCATCATCAGTGATGACAAGGAAACTGTTGGTTGGGTAGCAATCCCTTTGGTAAACCTGTGCACAACTCCAGTGATGTCCACTGTACTGTATCTGCTTATGAGTGTCTTTCCTCAGCTGGAGTTCAGTGAAGCTGGACCTCTCATTTTACCAGCTTACACACAGTGTCTGGCATGTCAGATGCTCAGTACATGGTTATTGTGAATCAAACCTCAGATTCTAATAAATCAAGTCTCAGACTCTGTACACCTGGACTTCAAACGAGTTTCCTGTAACTTCAAAAGAAAATTTGGAATTTATAGCTATCTCATCTGGGTTCACAGGAAACCCTTAGGTAACCATTGCTCTTCTCCTTCAGGAAAGTTTTAAAGTCTCTTTCAATAAAGGTCTTACATTTTTCTTTTACATTTTTAAACTAACTTTATTGCTTCTGTGGGTGGTAGTGTTTTTCCTAATTCCCGCTCTAACTGGTTAATTCTAGTACGTAGGAGTCTAGTATCTGGTAATGTTTGGGCTTCCTTGTGAAATATCTGTTTCCCCGGTTTACAGAGGATTTTCCTGACTATATTATTTTTAAATAATGGCAAATTTTCTCCCCCACCCCCAGTTTTTATACCTCATATTTCTTTTTTCTGTCATTTGGATTTTGCATGTACAACGGTGACCAGTACAGGTGACAAGATATCCTCGTTTTATTCCTGACTTGATCAGAAAAGCAGCCATTGTTTTCTCACTAGGTTCTTTCCTCTCTTCTCTGCCATTACATTTCGTGTGTGTTTCCTGGAGTGGGAGAAGTGGCTCCCATGTGACTAAGGAGACACTGGATGAGGCAAACCACTCTGGGACCAACTTAAGGATGTGACAAGCAGAGAGAAGCTGGCTCCACATTCACTACGGATCAGTTCACACACATGACGAACCTCTTAGAACCCACTGTCCACATGCTAGCATTCTGCCTCTCTCAACACACATGTGCATGCACATTAAAACTGCCCCAAGAAACATTTATATGATAATAATTCATGTTTGGAGTCTATTTTTCAAAGGCTATGCTGCCTATGTGCCAAGATAAACTACTTCATCAGCGAACCAAATGGTGTCGTCACTTCCATTTTGATTGCGGGTTGGATATCCCTAAGAGAACACGTGTCCAACAGAAGACAAACAATCACAATGGCACACATCTTTGCTGCTGTGTCCAATAGTACCATCTGAGTGATTGAAGTGCTCTGAGAAGAATGTCTCACAAAAGCATTTTTATTCATTGACTATCTATTTGCTGTTTAATGAAAAAACATTTTGTTAAGTCCAAGGGCCAAAGGATAGTGCCAAGCATGGGAGACCTATCATTTTAAACCACTGGGCCCACACCGGCCTGTTTTCAATTCAACTTGGAAGAGTGAAATTCCACTCTTTCAAAAAAATCTTAAGCTGAATAGGCCCCACAATTTCAGAGTGGTGCCCCAAGGTGGCTGTCCCTGATGTGATTCCAGGGTGTAGACTGAGTCCTCTCTACTGTTGAGAGTCTCAGAAAAAAAAAAGATACTTTTCAATTTTGGGTGTTTTAATCTTCCATTAGCCTGAAGACAATCATGAAGACATTTTATCAGCAAAAATGTGTTGATCACTTGATCACCCACTGTTTCGCAGACAGTGGACTATGTGGCACACAAACAAAAGTCATAGTTTCTACTGTTAAGAATACTTGGTCTTATACAAGTTCAACAAGGAATTCCATTGTCTAAAGCATTTAAATGCCAAAAAATAAAAATAAAGGCTATGGGTAGGAATAGAAGGATAAAACTGATTTTATTTTTGATTGTTTAGGTTTTATGGTCCTTGGATTCATCCAAATTTGGTGATATCCTGTTTGTGGGATTTTTAAAGAAAAACGTAAATTTCTCTTATATTTTGTTAATACAGTTGATCTGAGGAACTGATTGTATGACTTGTTAATTTAGTCACCAAGAGTTTAAGTTCCTACTACACATTAGGCAACAGATTGTACACAGCAGTGAACACAACAGTGTTTTAGTGTTTTAGGCAAGGGTTACGCCCTAGCAGATTCAAGTTCCAGACAGTCTTCTCTCTGCACAGGCTGCCCCACTCTTAGAAGACTCCTCACCCCCACAGAAAAGTTCCTCAGACCAACTTCCTGCACTCTTCATGACCCTGTGAACACAGGCAGGGACTGAGGTATGAAGAGTGTATCCATAAGCCCCCTCTAAACTGTTATCTGTTCTTTACAATCACACAGCAGAACTCCAGAAGCCACAGGGATAAAACCATACAGAGTCGTAAAGCAGGGTTTCTTGGGCTGCCCTAGAAACCCTCAAACGTCTTCCACAACTGTTTCTATGGGAAAGGCCCCCAGTTCTAAACAACTGGCTCAGCAAACGCACTGCTGGGGAGCCCTCTGTTTGTAAGGGGTCAGCAGCCTGGGCTCTGGCAACTGCTAGCTCAAATACCTAGAAACTATCTGGCACCCGCACAAAAGTTCCTGTATACATATTTTATTTTATAGTTGGATCCTTTCCACAGCACTTGCCAAGGCATAATTACTAAGAATGTCAGCCGTAGGAGTGCCCTTGGAGGCCCTTCCACCAGCCAGAGTTTTAACACCATCCTAGGCTTTAGCTGCGAGTCTGCGCACAGAGAGTGGAATCCATGCTTCTGATCAGCCCCTGGGGCAAGGTGTTTATATTTCATAGCAACCCTGTTTTCTCCTCTTCTTTTCTTCCACATGCCAACAAAAATGCCCCCATTTTTGGCTGCCAGAACAGCTGACTACTGTCATCAACGGGAAAATTAAATGTTTGTCTTAAAGAAGGAACTGCTCTTTAAAAATGCCTGTGCCTCTCAGGACGAAGAAAAAAAATGCTGTTGGCAGTTCATCTTAGCTACAGGATGAATGTACTGATCACACATGGCATTTCACAGCTGAGAACAACTCCAGGCTGGGGTAGCCAGAAAATTCTCAGGGTCTGGAAAGAGGCATCATGACTAATCACTGAACATTCAACTCCAAAGTCACTCTCACCTCCATCAACTGAGGTGACCTTGGGTAAGCCACATGACCTTTCCATATTCTTTGTTATTCCACTTCTTTCTTCATACTGTTCTCTCTCCCTGGAAAGGCTGCCTTGATTTCTCCTCCAAGTCTCAAGTTTCTACAAAATGTCATTCTGTGAAGCCTTCCCTGACTTGCCTGAAGCCAAATCAGCTTCTTTCTTACTCACACATCCCCATTCTAGACTGTCCGTACCTCATTAGATCCTTTCTGACATGGCATCACTGTTGCATATGTATCATTATATTTATTTTAGTTTCTCATGTTATTTTATGCTCATCTTTGAGTATTAGGCAATGTACTATCACTCCTATACCTACAAACATTAATGACATTATTAGTGGTATTAATAGTGTTTACAATGTGTCAGACCAAAATACAATCTCTAATTGTTACAAAAGCCCAGCGAGATATAATTATTTTTACCATTTTTTTCTATAGTTGAGGAAAGTAAAACCAGGAGAGATTATACAAATGGTTAGTCATGGCACCGAGAGTCAAAATAAAGTCTATTTTTCCTTAAAGTCCATGCTTTTAACCATTACCCTCTATAGCACCTAAAAATAATAGTAGATGATATTTTCTAAGAGTTTACCAGACGGCAGGCTCCTTACCACGTGCCCTACATACATTAGCTAACTTGATCCTCACAAAACCCTGTAATGTAGATATTGTAATTATAATCTCAATTTTAAAAAAACAAAACTAAGGTTTGCAGTGGTTAAATGACTTGCCCAAGGTCACAGAACTATGGAGAATGAATTTGAATGTAGGTCCGTCTTCCAGAGAGCCTGAGCACTTTCCCACTACTCTATTCCACGGCCAGATGGTACGGTCTCTTTAATTTTTGCAGACACTGCACCGGTTTTCAAGAATAACCCCTCTGGAAACAGAAAACTGGACAGTTGCCCCATTTTCCGATTCATGCCAATAAACCAAAGCCACCAAGCCCCCAGGCACTCACCTTAGCACATGTGTTGACCCATTAATGGTTGTGGTTGAACAGGGGACCGTCTGGCCCAGAATGGAAGGTCTTCGGTAGCGCTCATCATCACAGCAGAGGATGATGAGAAAGGCACGTCGAAAAGACTTATTCAAGAAGGCGTAGAGAAAGGGGTTCAATCCAGAGTTGATATAGCCGAGCCAGAGAAAAGCAGTCCACACCTGCCCGGGGACAGTGTAGTCTATGAACGGATCCACGATGTTGGTGACGAAGAATGGAGCCCAGCAGAGGCAGAAGCAACCCATGATGATGCACAGGGTCTTGGCTGCTTTGGTCTCCGTTCGCATGCGATGAGTGCTGTGCTGGTCCGCCGGCTGGGGCCTGCCCTCCGAGGGAGCTCCTGCGCGCTGTAACAGCTGGATCTGGTGGGCGTGCTCCTTGGCTGTGACGTAGATGCGGTAATAGGCCAGCACCATGAGCAGGAATGGGATGTAGAAGGCCACCACGGAGCAGGTGATGGCGTAGGGCTTGTTGACCATGAAGATACAGTATGTAGAGTTGGAGTTCTGGTGGAACTTTCTTTTTTCTATCTGAGAGGTAGAGGTAAGAGGAAGAGAGAAGGGGGAGAAAAAAGTGAAGAGGAAACAGCAGTATGGGAAGGAGGGAAATCATAAGAAAAGAAAAAGGAAAGAGAAGAAGAGAAAAGGAGAAATTGCAGGTAGAAAGAAGGGAGGGGAACATTGAATGAAAGGGAAGAAAGAATAAAAGGAAAGGAAAAGAAAAAAGGTTTATCAGCAGAGCTTCCTTTTTGACATCTCAGCCTACAGCACCTAGATAGAACCATGATGGTAAAAAAGGAGTGTGATCAGATCCCAGGGCTCAGAGGGCTTTTTTATCCACAAGGGGATGAAGGTCCCAGTGAAGAACACAAATAACATAGGGACAAAATCACTCTTCGTGCTACCTACCCAACCAGTGGTGGAGCTCTGCCTGTCTCCTCCTCCCTGTCTGCTTGCGTACGGTGTACCTGGGAGTAACATCTTTGAAGTGTGACTCTTCTTCTTCACATCTATTCTGGCTATTCTCATAAATTCAGCATTTCCCAAATAAAGTTGAATCAACTTTATAGCTTATTAACTGCTATAAAAAATCTTTAGGATTTTGATTAGAGTTAAGATAGAATCATTGAGGAAAACTGATAGCTCTACAATGTTAAGTCTTTGTGTTCACAAACATGGTAATCCTTGCCCTTTACTGAAGTCTTTTAAAATTTATTTCAGTAATATTTTATATTTTTGTGTAAATGTCTTACACATATTGTGTTAGATTTATTCCTGAGTACTTGAGATTTCATTCTCTTGCAAATGGTACCATGTTCAAATTCTTAATCCTCACTGATTGTAGAATTTAGTGAATTTTTTTGTATATTGGCTATGTATCCAGAAACTTTGTTAAATTACTTACTAATATTTCATCTCTAGATTCTTTTGAATTTTCTTCATACACACACATATGTGATTTGTCAATAATGACAATTTCATTTCTTCCTTTTCAATATCAATATCATTTTTTCTTGCATTACTGAACTTGACAAGTCCTCCAGGATAATTTTGAAAAAAAAAAAAAAAAAGCTGTAAGATTAGACACCACTGTTACGTTCCCAGTTTTAGCAGGGGAACTTTCAATATTTTCCTATTATGTACGATACTTGTAAGTTTTTGGTCAATGCTGTTTATTTGAGGAAGCTATCTTCTGAGTCTTAGTTTGATGAGAGTTTCTAAAAAAATAAATGGATACTGAATTTCGTCAATGCTTTTTGGCAGTAATGAGATTATCATGTGGACTCTCCCTTCTTTCTCTATTAATACAGTGAATAACACTGACTGCATTGCATTGTAATACACTAGATCCCTTTGGAAGGATTGAAAGACTTTTCTCCCCACTCTAAACTCTGTATGGGAACAGCTCTTAGTCACCAGCCTCCTCTAGGAATAGCCCTTGGCTGAAGAGAGCTGTGTGACAAAATGATACTAAAATACAGAGGTAATTTGGTATCTTACAGTATATTATAAAATTATAGTATATCTTTCTAATTGAATTGACATTTTATCATCATGAAATTCCTCATGTTATCTCAAGTAATGTTACTTCCCTTGCATTTATTTTATCACTGATAATAGTACAGTTATATCAGCTTTCTTTTGGTTAGTGTTTGCATATTATATTTTTCTATTATTTTATATTTTCAAACTTTCTGTCATCTTATATTTCATGAGCTTCTCTTACAAACAGAATATATTATGTATTGATTAGTTGATGAAAATATTGTGACCAGAAACTTGGAGGAACCAACCCTCTATTTCTGCTAGGAGTAAAGATTCAATATTTGCTAATTCAGTGTTTGCAGCAACTTTATGGAACCTAATTACCATGTATTCTGAACATGTGGGTTCTGCTAGCTTCCCTATGGGCTGATTCAATGTGCAAATATTGGAAAATTTGAAATGCAGTCACAACATCGTGAAGCAAAGACTAGACATGTTACAGTAAGGAGCTGCCCCATCCCCTGGTTCCACAAAGTAAACAGGAGATGCCTCTCATTCTCATAAATGGACATACATTCTGTAGGTTATTTCCCTTAAAAATCCTACATCAGAAGGTAAAAGTGCTGTGCCCTCAAAAGCTTGTGCTTCCAAAAGTTTTCTCCATTAAGGAGTAAGTTTAACACAAACAGTAAGAGCTTAGTCTCTGGAGCCCAGGAAGTTTGGGCTCAGATGTAGCCACCACCCCTCCTACCCCACGTGACCTTAGCTAATAACTTCACCTCTCTGATCCTCATTCCTTGAGGACAATAACAGGATCTACTTCACAGTCTTGTTGGGAGGCCTGAGTGAGGTTCATAACAACAGTGATTCAATTCTCATGGGACTCAGCACACAGTAAGTATTCCACATTTGTTGGTTGCTATTTCCTGGTTGTTGGAAACTTAAATTTCATTTCCCCCAAGAATGATACAACTGAAAGTTTGAAAGAAGAAGGATAGGATTCAAGAAAAGATCTATACAGTCCCTTGTATGGGTCCCCTTTTACTTCACTCCTGTGTCCCCAGCATTGCTCTCAGAAGCCCTGGGAACTCTTGTTCTGACATACCACATGCAAATCCTCGCCCAGCCTTGGTTTGTGTATCCTTTCCTGGACAAAGAACAAGGCAAGATTAGGGGCTGGGAATGGGGTAAACAGAAGAAGAGGCAGTTCCTACTCTAAATGGTTCTGCTGGGCCAGAGCTTGCTCTCAATCTCTCTTCTCCATTCCCCTTCCTGCCACAACATGTTCCTGGGATAAACTTCAAAGTGACAGCCTGACTACTTCCTTAGGGAATATATATCCCTGGTGATGAATCCAGACCTTAGCTTTTGGTCGTCATCACAAAGTATGTCCAAGCTGGGTGACTCTTAACAATCACCTAGACAGAAGGTGGTAAGCTCCTGACACTTGCTACCATGCCATTCTCCTGCACCCTGGGATACACTATTCTCCACAGGGGACCAATGGATCTTCTCATCACAGCCCTGTGGAAAGTGGGTCAATGAGAGGACTGGGCTCAGGGTTCAGCTCTCAACTCTTGGTCCAGGGCTCACTTCATTCTCCAGAAGCTTCCATTCACATGACATGATTTCTGTGGATCACTGAAAATCTCAAAGACTCTCAGCATGAAAAAGGAGAAAGACTTCTTGGAGCACTGGAGTCTGAATGTTAAGCTTTGAACACCTGTTCTGCTACTTCCTAGGCATATTACTGGGCATGTTACTTCACCTTTCTGAGCCTGACTTTTCTCATCTGGATGAGATGAGCAAAAGATATCATCAGGATTATAGGTAAAGAATTTTGCTTTTTTTTTCCTGGCATACAGTAAAGCATTAAAAATGCTAGCTTGCTTTTTTGTTGTTCCTGTGGCCCAGATCACTGTCAGAATCTTTTCTTGGGATATCCACCCAACTTGATACTGTTTATTCATTTCGAATCCCAAGCAAACGAAGTGAATCAGACAGTTCACCACTGGGAGTCTGCAGGAGGCCTACTCACCAAATCAATTATGCCAATGTTATTCCAGCCTTGCATTATGGGAAGAAAAGAGATAAACATGGGGATGACCCAGCAGCCTCCCAGCATTAACGCGATGCGCAGAGGGGTCATCTTGTTCCTATAGACCAAAGGCTGGCAGCAGATGGCATAGTACCTGGAGAGAGAATGGGGTGGGTGCCAAGGGAGAGGAGGAATGAGAGGGAGAAGGAGGGAGAATAATTGATGAGAGGGAAGAGGGGGGAAGGAATGGGGAGAGGAAGAAGATATGAAGAAGAAATATTGGGAAAGAGCAAAATTGAAGGGGGAAGTAGAGAATAAAATAAGGAAGAAAGAAAGGAGAAAATAATGGGGAGAAGGGGGAGAGTGGGTAGCAGAGGAAGAGAAGGGGAAGGGGGAGAGAAGAGAAAGTAGAACAGAGGAAAGAAAAAAAGCAATTATACAACAAAATGTTATATTGGCCAATGAGTTTCCGCTAATATAAACATACCTGTTAGATCACCTCTGAGAATCATTGCCTAGAGTCAGCCCCACCACCCTCTCCCTCTCCCAATGCCTGAGAAGCTGCACACACAGCTGAGGGTCTGCTCTGTCTCAGGCATAGCTCCAACACTACCCTTGTGCCTGGGCATTCTGGGGGCTTCAGTCCAGCCCTCTGGGTCTTGGTGTCCAGGCATCTGTGGTCCTCTTTGGTAACAACCTAAGGTAGCCCAACATCTGAGCTCTAAGATCTGTGTCTCAGATTTGTCCCCATTCTCTCGGTCATCCTCTTATACTAAAGGGATGCTCTAAGTCGGTGTCCCTTACATTGTGGTCCAGAGATTCCACCCTGTTCCCCTATATCAGACTCTTACCTGAGGAAGCCTATTTAAAATGCAGATACTAAGGATCCCCTGAATCAGAGCCTATTGAGGAAGGACCTGGAGTTTGTATTTTGACTAGCAGAAGCCATTGCTTCTGTTAGCTAAGTATGCCCAGTCTCTCGTTCTCAGCACATATGCTTCCTAATTGACTTGTTGTTGGGCAGGGCCAAGTGACTGGTCTGGTCAATAAGTGATGAACAGAATTGACATATCTTACTTCTGGGCTGGACCACTTCGTTGTCTCTCTAAGGATGCAAACTTTCAAATGTTTTCTGTTTCATCATTTCCAGCCATCTGACAGAGACCACCTCACCCCCATTTATCAGGGTCTGCTCTTCCTCACCAGACTCACTGTTCATCTTTGAGTCTGTGTTCTACCTACCATATTGACTTTGCTCTTACTTCCAGACACAGATGCAACCTGCCCCACTTAGTGACCAAGTCTCTAATGCCCAGGCTGTTCCTTGTATGTTATTCTGGCCTCAGAGAGTGCCACTTCCATGTCCAGGCAGTTCATGGAATGGGGCAAAAGGCAAAACATCACAGTAGATCTATCAGCTATTTGTCTTTGCAAGACTCTGACGATTACATGCAAAAAGACAGCTTGGAGGCTAAGACTATTCTCTAAGACTTTGTACCATTCAATGATGAGCCACCCCCTTTTGCCCCTCATTTTAGGTAGTTCACTTTGTTAATTTTCTCCACCTCTTCTTTTCTTTTCTTAATTCCAAGCATAACTAATATAACAATGGTTATATTTTTTGAAGAGGTGGTGGTGGGATGAGTTGGAGGGGGTGGAATGAGAAGGAGAGCCCAGTGTTAAAGCATGAGAAGTGGGTGCCTGGGAGATGGGGGGACTATACTTTTCCTTCTAAGGCTCCAAGGAACAGATAGCTGGCCACCCTGTGTTCCTGTGACCAGAATGAAACAGACTACAAGGAACAGCACACCAAAGAATGGAAGAGGGGATTAGTCAGGAACTCATTTTTTTTTTCTCTCTATAAAACTGACATGGTAGCCAACTCTAAATATAACTCAGTAATGGAAAGAATGATGGTTAGCTGGAATTTCCTCCATGCTCTTGACTTTTAAGAAAGGCAAGTTATATCAGAATGGCCTATTTTTCTGGATGGATATACTGATAATCATCAGAGGTTTATTATTAACATGGAGATGATGAATTAGGTATGTGTGAAAAAATATATATTTATTTATTTACAAATTTTGCCCCCCACCTCTTTCCTGCTAGAGGACCCAGATTACACATTTGGTTGTGTCCATTAGCATCCTGCTTCTTTTTTTTTTTTTTTTTTTTTTTGCAATAGCATCCCAAATCTTTGGGGAATTATCTCTGGTTTATTGATGTAGTGGTGCTGGCAGAGCAAATGATGAGGCTCTGACATTTCTAGCCAAGGAATCACCCAATCAGACAGTCTCCTGGGACTCCAGATGTCAGGCAGAATGACACAAAGATGTGAAAGGCAGGGCAGGTGCCCCTATTCCTGTAGCAACCTCCTGGCAGGGCTGGGAGTAGCTTCTTTCCTTGGGTCTTTGGGAAGCCATACTCTTGACCCTTCAGTTGCTCATTCTGTAGCCCATCCTTTAATTTAATAAGCTATGTCATATCTCCCCAATGAACTCCCTTTGTGCTTAAGTTGCTGTTACAGGTGGAACTGTGCCCCCTCCTTCAAAAGATATGTTGAAATCCTAAGCCTCGGTCCCTTGAAGGTGACTTCATTTGGAAATGGGATATTCATAGAGCTAATCAAATTAAAATGAGGTCACTAGAGTGGGCCTTCCTCCAATAGGACTGACCTCCTCCTAAAAAGGGAAATTTGGGCACAGAAGCAGACATGCCCAGAGAGATGGCTTTGTGAGGACAGGGGCCTGGAATGATGTAGCCACAGGCCAAGGAACACAAAAGATTGTGAATAGACCACCTGGAGCTGGGAAGAGGCAAAGAAGAGCAACTTGATTTTATGGATTCAAATTCTTACCAAGCTTGGCGCCCTCGAGGAAGTGGCCCTAAGTTAGTTACCTTGTATCCTTCTCATATCTTATCTCATACCTTTCCCATCTTGCTTTCTAGAAAAGAACCTAGGAAAATATCTTTCTGAAGGCTACATTCAAGAATCAAAATTAAGTAGATGAAAATAAATAATATTGAATAAAATGATTAATAAAAATTAAGTTCTAGTCCTGACTAATGGAATGTCCTTAAAATTTCTGTTGTTTGTAAATCGAGGACCAGATAGAAATCTGATGATTTGTATCTATCATAGTTGTTTTTTCATTCTTATATTTGGATTATATTATCCCTGCCAATAACTAAATTTTGATCCCACCATGAACTGCCCCCAAAACACATGTCCAACACCATAAGACAGCAGTAGCTAGTTAAAATTTCAAGTTCTCTGGAGGCCAGGCAATGTACCCTGGCTGAGTTAATAATAATAGCTACTATCCATTTCCTTAGCAAGGACTCTACCTGCATGACCTTTTTTAATCCTCACTACCACTTTTGAGACACAAACTATAATGTACCCATTTCACAGGTCAGCAAACAGAAACACAGACTGTCAGCATTTGTCCAAGGTCCCACAGGTGGTAAAAACCAGAACCAGCCCCAGCAGCCCGAATCAAGGGGCAGGATGTTAACCTCATTAAATCTTTTGACTCTGCTACCTGCCCTAAATCCCCAAGAGGTTATTCCATTTCTTTACAAGCCACTTCAGGAAGAACCACAAGCTTTTGAACTGTGTGCTCTACTAAAGGAGCTGAATCACAACACATTGAAGAGAAAGGGATGTTGGTTCACAACCCAGGTAGACGGCGTGCATAAATGAACGCAATTCTGCCAAATCTTGGGAAGAGACTTATCTGCAGTGCCTGTTCCCTTGCTTTTTACTGGACATTTACCATCCTTCTTTAACTAGAAAACTTTTACAGAGTGGCTAAATGAATGTTCAAATGGCAAGTGAGGTCCCAGATGGCCAAGATGAACTAAAATGTGCAAAGTCATTTCTTAGGCAAAACATTTCAAACTATTGCTTATAAAACCCCATTCAAACTGCCTTTGGTAGACTAGCCACCACCCTCCCCAACCACAGTCAGGTGTGAATGTGTGATCAAATTGCCTTTAAATGTCTCTGGGGACACAATTTACTTTGACAACTCTGAAGAGACAGTTGTTTACTTTAAGCTCCACGCTAATCTCTTCCCCACTCCTGCAATTAAGGAAAATTCTTCCTCCTCACTTCCTGCCCTCCTACCACAGGGAAGGAGCAAGCAGAACAAGTTGGAGTTCTAGACTCTGAATTGATGAGAGACTTGAGCTTTATGTCTTCACATCAGGGGGACTTAACCATCTATTAGCTCTATAGCCTTAGGCTCAGTTACTTCACCTCTCCAAGATCCAGCTTCCTCATTGTAAAGTGTGGGTCATTTTGTCTACTTCATTGATTAACTAAGGGAACTGATGAAATAACATGTTCAAAACTTAGGATGTTCCTGGAACATAAAGCTTAATAAATAGTAGTTATTAATTACTCCCATTCCCTCTCATCTTTTATATGCAGGGTGGGGCAACAGCAGGTTTACAATTGTGCATATGAAAAAAATAACACAATAATTAATACATAATAATACAAGAGTAAACTCTGCATTTTGCAGACTCACAAATGTAAACCTACTTTTACCCCATCATGTATATTTGTTACATACATATTGTGAACAGATTCAAATACACTTTGTTTGGTTTTTTTTAAAGATTTTATTCATTTATTTTTAGAGGGAGGGGAAGGGAGGGAGAAAGACAGGAGAGAAACATCGATGTGTGGTTTCTTCTCACACATCCCCCTACTGGGGACCTGGCCCACAACCCAGGCATGTGACCTGACTGGGAATCAAACCACTGACCCTTTGGTTCACAGGCCAGCACTCAATCCACTGAGCCACACCAGCCTGGGCTCAAATACATTTTGGAACCAGGGACTTTTAAACTATTTAACAAATAAAATAGAAGTCTCTTGGTTCAACATCTCTCCCAGTAGTTGATTATAAGAAACAGAAAGGTGAATGAATTGATCTCTAAAGAAGAACAGAGGCATTGAGACCATACTGACTGCCTGTAATGGAGCTGATTACATGCAGCATCCTCTCAAGGATTTAATCCAGGCCCAGCCCTCCTTCCTGAGATGGATGAAGGTGGCCTCCTAGATGATCACTGAGACCAAATCTCTGATCAGTGTCAGCTAATGAAAGACATGGCAACCACAGGAGAGAAGAGATGAAGTAGCAGCTGGCTGCTAAGACCCAAGGATTGGAATGGAAGCAGGTTTATTAAAAACAGAAATATTTCACCAGATTCATTTTTTTCACAACTCCTAATTCATAAAGCACAGCGAATGGTCTTTAAAATTTAGGACCAAGGGGATGAAGAGCTCTACTCAATCAGTACATATATGAGTTACAAGGGGGCTTTGCCTTAAGCAAGAAAATCAGTAGGTTCTAGTCCCAGCTCTTTCATGGACTACCCTTCCGACTTTGGGGCAAATCAATTGGTGTCTGTTTTTCTTGTATAAAAGGGGAATTAATTGCATCTGAGTTTTTGTAAGAGGCTGTCGTTGTGATGGATTAAAGATGGCCACACATTCTCTCATGCTCCTCCCACCCAGAGATGGGGAGTCTGCTCCACCTTCTCTCTCGGGTCTGGGCTGCCCGAGACTGCTTTGACTGAAAGAGCGCATTAGAAGTGCAACGTGCCACTCTCAGGCCTATTTATCAAGAGGACTGTTGGTTTCTCGAACCCAAGAGCAATCCTATAAAAATACCTAACATGTATGAAACATGAGATCATGTATAGAGACCTGGGACCACACAGAGATGGGCCCAGTTGACCTCAGCTTTCCAGATGATTCTACCAAGGTGCCACATGTGTGATGCACTGCCTTGGACATTCCAGACCAGGCCAGCCTCCACCTAAACACAGCCAAGTGACTTCAACCAAGCACATATTCCTGAGGCACAGAATTGTGAGATTTAATAATAATGCATTGTTGTTCAAGTCATTAAGTTTGGGGGTAGATGTTATGTGGCCACAGACAAGCATACCATGGGTAAACAGGTAATACATAGCCTAGGGTAATTGTGGGGTTCACTGTCCAGGTACCAGTTCCCCTTCTAGCAGGTGAACCAGCCAAGCACAGTCGCAGAGCTCTGAGAAAGATATTGGTCTTTCTGATCTTTGGTTTTGTTACATTTTAGTTCTTTGAGGAGGTGGAGGAGAGAGAAAAGCAGCAGTAGCTTCAAGAAGAAAAAAAAAAACCCACCAAAAACAAAAGGCTTTTTGCTTTGGTTTCCAACAAGCTTGGCAAGCTGTCAGTCATTTGGAGGATCAATAAAAAAGACCCCCTCCCCCACTCAGTGCAGGGATATTTGCTAGGAGACAGGGACAGGAAGGGAGGCTAAGAATGTAGCCAAGAATGGAGGGAGAACTTCAAGTTTCAGGAAGGGAAAATGACGGGGGTGGGGGACAGGGAGAGACTCCTTTCTGTAGAGATCTGGAGGATGCTACATGGAGCCTTTGCAGGAATCACAGTCCCATATGCAATCTGCAGATTTAATGTTTATTATGTTCCTCTCTGTTAAATATTCCTCTGTGCCATCCTGATAAGAAAACTTGCAAGAAGGGGAGTACCAGCTGGCTGAAAAAGTGCCCTACTGAGTTATCATACACCAAAGGAAAAGGGATAATCTGCCAAAAATGTCACCTGAAAACATTTTGGGAGGGCTAACTGGATACACACAAAGGTCAGCAAGATATACTTTATGACATATATGGGCTGAGCAGTCTGCCAGCAGACACTGGATGGCTGTTCCATGGTCCTTTCCAGACTCAGCTCAACAGTCACATCTCTTGGAAAGTTCTTTCTGGCCCCCAAAGGTGCGGGAAGAGACTCCTTTCTGTCAGAGATCTGAAGTAGTTCCCCAGTTCTGCCCTGGTTTTTACAGTACCTTGCATATATCTGTGATACAGCATTTCTGTCACTGTGTTATGTCTGTTCATTTTCTTCTCTGCGGCTACAACTACTCCTGTTCCTACTTCACACACCGCTTATTTACTGAGGGGATTATGTGCCGAGAAGTACATTCCATGTCATATCTAATTCCTTATAGCGACTTTGCAAGGCAGCTGTCACCATCCACATTTTCAACATGAGAATCCTCAGGCTCAGAGAACTGAATCCACTTGCCCAATATCATGCAGCCAGAATATTGAAGAACTGAGACTTGAACCTACATGTGCTGAAGCCCATGCCCTCATCATGCCAGTACTTGGGCAAGACTAGGCAAAAGCTTCACTACCAGGACAAGGAAGAAAAATATGCAGTGTCCTATAAGCTTTGTAAGCTGAGGACACATAGAAAAAAGACATACTTAAAGATGAATTTGAGAGATAATAACTAAGAAGCCACTGCAATAATCCAGAAATAGGATGGGGAAAAAAATCAAGAGAAGAAGATAGATTTGAAAGATATTTATGAAAATGCAGCTATAATTTGTCATCCAGCTGGTCACGTAGCTAAGCTGATCTCAAGGAATTACATTTAAGTGACTAATACATGCACTTTTGATGTAAAAAGTGGAAGAGGACATTAGTTTATGATAGAAATTTCCAGAGTTGGAGCACCTCAGGTTTGAGAAAATAGGAAGATGCTTAAGGCAAGATGCTGAATAGACTGTTCAACAGAGTCCAGAGGACCCCAGGGCCTGTATGGGATAAGATTGCAGTAGAGAGCAGAGCAGAGGGGCAGATGAAGCCAGAGGATGGGTGTCTCTCCAGAGAAGAGGCACCTAGGGCTGGAAGGCTGAGGGTCTCACCTTGAAGGACACAGCTATGGAGCAGGAAGTTCGACACAACTCTCAGTGCCTGGGGAAGCACTCACAACAGCCACTGGGAATTTGCATTTGGAAAGGAAAACAATAACGGCATAATACTCACGGCTAGCACTTACCGAATGTTTACTAGGTGCCAGGCGCTGGTTTACGTTCATTGCACACACTCAGTAATCTACTCTTCCCAAACTCCAAATGCAACATACTATTATTAACATAGTTTTGCTGATGGGAAGCTAAAATCCAGAAGATTTAAGTAACTTGCCGCAAATTACACAACTGATAACCGGCCAACCTGGCACTGAATCCAGGCAGACTAACACTAGCACCTCAGGCCTCATGTTAACCACTTGCTATATGGAGGCTCCTAAAGGGGCAGAAAAACTAACACCAAAGTTACAGCAAACAGCCACAAGTCGCCTGTCTAAACATGTAAGAAGCAGCTACTATGGGCCTGTAGAACACAAGAACAGAGGGGACGAAGGCTGACTGTCAAGGAGATAACAGTCTGGGATGATGCAGACAAATAAACCAATTACTAAAATGAGGGATAACAGCTATGCTTGTATTTAATGTTCTATGGGGGCTCAGAGGAAGAAACAACAAATCTCCTTTGGGAATGAAGCCTGGCCGGTGGGTAGAGAAGGTGGCACTTCTTATCTGAGTATTGAAGAAGCATGTATGTTCACCAGGAAAAAGAAACTCAAGACATGGGAAGCAACATAGAGTTATGAGGAAGTACATCATATACAGGAAGTGATAGCAGATCACTGTCATTGGGGTCTGAGATGGGAAAGATGACTGCGGACACTTCGGCAATGGCACTGAAAGACAAGCTCAGGATTTAGCCTGCAGTTGATCACGTGTTACTAAAAAAACCTCTGTGGCTTCACACATGCTGCTGTCTGGAACTCATTCCCCACACCTCACCTACTGATGTCTACATCATCCACAGATCCCAGCTTCAGTATCACTTCTTCTGAGAGCCAACCCTGCGTTGGAGGCTATGTGCTCCAACAGCTCCTTGGACTTCTCCTTATTCTATTTTGATGACCTCCACTTTTATTGTAATTGCCTATTAACTGTCTGTATTCTCCATTAGACTAAAATCCCTTTGACTTGGAGGTTTTTCTGATTGTTCACAACTGCACTTCCAGGGCTCTCCACTCAGCTCCTGCCAATTAGGAGGCACTCAACAAATATTTGATGAAATGAATATAAAAGTAAGATTCATTTTCCTTGGCATGAAATTCAACTTGTCAAATATCACTGTGGTGTACAAAGCATGAACCTGCCCTCAAGGACCAGGTGAGAAGGGGAAAAGTACACCATGCTTTCTTTGTGGGAATGCATCTCAGTCCTGTTGGGAGAACAAATGTAATTGTGTGACATAAGTTCACAATGGCAGACACATCATTTACACAAAATTGTGTTGTGTTCCAGGGATCTCATTAAGAAATGCAGAGACACTTAATTCCAGCATGGGATAAAATGTGCAACCTTTGAGTCAGAAATTGTATGTTTTACAAAGTCAACCTGTTTTCAAAGAAAATCTGCGATGGGGAAAGCACTGGAGGGTTTTTGCAATTAAAACACATCAAGTTTCTGGGCTGCCAAGAGGAAGGATGACAGTTCAGTTAGATGGACATGTCAAAGAGAAAGCCTTGCAATGACATAGAGAACGCCATCCTCAGTGAGCTAAAATAGATTTTTTAAAGGGAATTGCACTTAATGACTAATGTAGAGCAAGGTGCCCCAGAGAAAGAGGACCAGAATGGTTAATTTGCAGACTATGGCATATGAAGCCAGAGGAAGGGTCTAGTGATGTTAAAACTAACATAACCAAGACTTGAGGATGACACATCTCTATATGTTGTTGTGGAGGCTTCATAAGGATACCTGTAGGCCCTTTGGCTAGCCTAAGAGAAGTTGATGCCTGTTCTTGTCTGTCCAACAACTCTCTTTCCAGCAGGCACTGCCATTGACCAGTGCCATATGTTGTGGGAAAGCCCACAGTCACGGTGTCTCATCTCTGCCAAGCAACCAAATGTGTCATCCCCACACCACAATGATTGGTCAAGTGAAGAGTGTTTGACTCCAGCAAAGCCAACCAAAGTTCTTCCCTGAAAGAGAGCATTTCGGTTTCTTTTCTGGTAGACTCAAGAGTTAAGAATGGTTTAAGACTCATCTTGCTTGAAACAAAGGGAGAGAGCTAGACTGGATGACATTGTTCAAATCCTTGAGAGAGCCACATCTGAAGCCAGACTTTTGAGCTAACTGAGCCAATTGAGCCAATTGATTTATTTTCTGTAACATGCTGCTGAAAAAATACCTTACTAATATAGCATTTGAAAGGCAAGTTGGTAAGAACACTACAGTCAGGTAATTCACGGGGGTATATACAGGGAAAGCCCTCTTCAAAAGCTAATTTAAAACATAAGTCCATTTGGGTAAGCTAAAAATATATGTGTATAACAAGCCTGCTTACTGCACATAAAATAAATGGCATTTACAGAAAGCTACTATTTACAGTCACTACCTTAGGGTGTATAGCTGTGGAGGCAGTGAGGAAGAATTAGGGATGCTTTTATGTTTTACTCGTGAAATAATGACGTTTTGTACAATGTGCAGGTATTATGTTCTTAGAAAATGGTGATGATTAGAAAAGACATTGTTGGAACAGATCAAATCCAAGGTCATGGAGATGGGTGTGAAGGTCCAAGGAGGGAGAATCTGCTGACAGGCGGGGTGAGGGCTCCCTGGGTTGGGCGGGGGGTGCTGGTGGGTGAAATCTAGGGCATCCTGTGAGAAAGCAGAGAGAACATACTGCTCAGGAGGATTTTCACATTCCTGGTAGCACTCTGGCTTCAGATGGAACTCCCAACACTGGAGTCAGAATGTTCTTCATCGATGAGAAATGTGCTGGCCCAGGAGCACTCTCTGAGCTACAAGGTTGCTGTACACACTCTTGCATTCAAGAAGTGTTAACTTCCAGCAAAGAGAAAATTGCAGCTTAAAACATATAGTTGCGAATTAGTAAAAGTAAAGCTTTCCAACTCCAATCCAACTGACCATCCAGTCTGGCCAGCACCACCCCCAGTGCCAACCCCACCTAACCATCACTCATATATACCCAGATGCAAACATCTACATATTTATTTCATAACAGTGGTATTTTAAACATTTAAGTCTGAAAGTAGCTTTCCTTTTCTCTCACACAACACACCAGGGATATCTTTCTAAGACAATACGCAAAGCTATTCCTCATGATTTTTAATGGCTGTATTAGAATATTCCACTTTTAAAACAACTACTCTGTTACTGATACTTGGTTTTTATTCACTGCAGAACCTTAGCTTTAAAATAAGCAATGTGGAACTTCTGGCCAAGAGAGAGGTGTAGGTAGACACACTGTGCCTCCTCACACAACCAAAAGAAGGAAAACAACAATATAAAAACAAAAACCAATCAGAACTGAAAGAAAAATCGAAATGTATGGAAGTCTGACAACCAAGCAGTAAAAGAAGAAACACCCATCCAGACCAGTAGGAGGGGCAGAGTCAGGCAGCCATGGCAGAGAGTGCTCATGGCCAAGCGGTGGCTGGTGGACCCAGCAAGGCGGCAGATTGTGGAGGGGCACAGCGCACAAGGTGGCTAGCAGACTGGGCAGTCCCACATTTGTGCTCAGATAAACCAGGCGAAACTGGGGAGCAGATGGACCACATAACCCAGGGCCCCAGTTTGGGGAAATAAAGCCTCAAACCACTGATTAAAAACACCTGTCAGGGCTGCGGTGATGGGAGAAACTTTCAGCCTCACAGGAGAGTTCGTTGGAGAGACCTACACGGTCCTAGAATGTAAACAAACCCACCCCCATGGGAATCAGCACCAGAAGGGCCCACTTTGCTTGCGGGAAGCAGGGGAAATGACTGAAATCTGGCAGAAAGCGGAGTAAGCACCATTGTTCCCTCTCTGACTGCTCCTCCCACATATAGCGTCACAACCCAGCAACATGGTTTGCCCTGCCCTGGTGAACACCTAAGGCTCCACTCCTCACTATGTGACAGGTGTACTGAGACAAAAAAAAATGGTTCAAACAAAAGAATAGATCAAAACTCCAGAAAAAATACAGCTAAGCAACAAAGAGGTAGCCAACCTATCAGATGCACAGTTCAAAACACTGGGAATCAGGATGTTCACAGAATTGGTTGAATTTGGTCACAAATTAGATGAAAAAAATGAAGGCTATGCTAAGTAAAATAAAGGAAAATGTATAGGGAACCAATAGTGATGGGAAGGAAACTGGGACTCAAATGAATGGAGTGGACCAGAAGGAAGAAAGAAACAACCAAACAGAAAACAAGGAAGAAACAAGATTTTTTTTAAAAAATGAGAACAGGCTTAGGAACTTCCAGGACATCTTTAAAGGTTCCAACATCTGAATTATAGGGATACTAGAGGAGAAGAGGAACAGCAACAAGTGGAAAACTTATTTGAACAAATAATAAAGGAGAACTTCCCCAATCTGGCAAAGGAAATAGACTTACAGGAAGTCCAGGAAACTCAGAGAGTCCCAAAGAAGTTGGACCCAAGGAGGAACACACCAAGGCACATCATCATTACATTAGCCAAGATTAAAATGAAGGAGAGAATTCTAGAAGCAGCAAGGGATAAGGGGACAGTCACCGACAAAGGAGTTCCCATCAGACTGTCAGCTGATTTCTCAAAAGAGACCTTACAGGCAAAAAGGGGCTGGAAAGAAGTATTCCAAGTCATGAAAGGCAAGGACCTACATCCAAGATTGTTTTATCCAACGAAGCTTTCATTTAGAATGGAAGGGAAGATAAAGTGCTCCTCAGATAAGCTTAAGTTAAAGGAGTTCATCATCATCAAGCCCTCATTATATGAAATATTAAAGGGATTTATCTAAGAAAAAGAAGATAAAAACATGTATAGTAAAATGACAGCAAACTCACAATTATTAACAACCACAGCTAAAACAAAAACCAAAGCAAACTAAACAAATGAGTAGAACAGGAACAGAAACACAGAAAGAGAGATTGTGTGGAGGGTTATCAACAGGGGAGCGGGAGGGGGAGAGAGGGGGAAAAGGTACAGAGAATAAGTAGCATAGACGGTGGGTAGAAAATAGACAGGAGGAGGGCAAGAATAGTATGGGAAATGTAGAAGCTAAAGAACTTATATGTATGACCCATGGACATGAACTAAAGCAGGGAGATGTGGGTGGGAGGGGGTGTGCAGGGTGGAGGGGAGTGAAGGGGAGAAAATGGGACAACTGTAATAGCATAATCAATAACATACTAAAATAAATAAATAAAAATAAAATAAGCAATACTACTTTATGCTTTAATGCAGATTCGACTTCTCATGACCTATGCTATGGAATGCATGAGTTTTAATTACGCTTTGGAAGTTATTTTTAATGAAGCAATAGCTTTCATTAATAGGATTCAATTCTCAAAACACCCAGAACACGGTGGATGGAGAATGGTCATTGGGGAAAAGTAGTTTCATAATGTTCTGCTTTAATCTAGGGGTCTGCCATCTGGGTGGAATTAGGAATCACAGTGAGCATTCTTGCTCAACAGGTACTATCCCTTATGAGTCATCTCCGCAGATTCACGGCAGCTCTAGAGAGGAGGACAAGACACCTTGCCAGGAGTCCCATGATGAACGATGACACTGCACCTCACTGAGACTTCACTCTGTGCTTTGCCCCAACCTGGCCCAGCCCAGCTGTCATGGGAGGGACATGGCAAAAACAGAGCTAGGTGATAAATACAATCATACTCTACCAGGCTAAATTGTTGCCCTGCAAAGTCCAGGGTGGACCTTCCAGCCCAATGAAATACCACTGTTGGGACAGGGAAACAACTGGCAAGTGACACAGGCTCATAGAGAAAAACAAAACCATTTGACTCCATTTTACTCCTGGCATTGGAGTGTTTGATGTCCGCTATCAAGGAAGAAAATAAAATTATTGGCAGCATTGTTCAAAAAGAGAATATGCTGAACACTCCAGTTGTCCAACAGTGTTTACCAAATACCTAAATCAGTACTTACGTAATTACTGTTTAATGTCAATCTCCCCCATTGAAAGGTAAGTCCCATGAGAGCAGGGACCTTGTCTTTATACACATGCTTGTGCTTTCTCCCATTGGGGGAGGCAGAGACATTTAAGAAAAATTAAGTGTGGTTTTAATGATAATTGTACTAAGTCTCCAGGGAGAATGGATTTGATGGGGTCAGAGAGGGCTTCTATAGGCAAGAGAGGATTGAGCTAAGGTCTAAAAGGCACACAGGAGAGGAGGGGGCAAAGGAACTTTCCAAGCAGAGAGAGGAGCCAAGGTCTTGAGATGGCTGAGCACAGAGCACTAGGAAGGGAAAGAGAAGGCCGAGGTAGCTGCAGCCAGAAAGCAAGGCTGGCAAAGGGCATGGAATGAGGCTGGGACATAGGGAAGAGCACAAACCCCTACAGACCGAGGAGTTTGGTATTGTTCCCCAATGCAATGAGTAGCCACTGAACGGTTTCAGCAAAGGAATGACAGGATCAGAGTTCCACTTTTCAAAGATGGCTGTGAGGGCTTGTGAGAGGCAAGTGTCCTGGAAGGGCAAAAAATAGATGTGGAGGAACAATCAGGAGGTTGCTGCAGTGACTCCTGCGGAAGATAGTGTTAGTATGGACTAAGATGATAGAGATGGGGAGAAACAGACTGGGTTCTGTTTAGGAAGGAAAACTAATAGGACTTATTATTTAAATGTAGGGGATAAAGTAAAAGCACATTAAGAATAACTACCTGGTTCCTAAATGATGCAGCTGCTAGAGCTATTCACTGAGAAGAAGGTCCAAGTTTGGTAAGAAAGATGGTGAGTTTCATGGATAGTTAAGAGAAACTGAAATTGACATCCACTAACATTGAGTACTCTGCCAGCTGGACCAATGTTATGCCTTGAACAGATTATCTAACTTAATCCTATCTGCAACCCTATAAAATAGGTGTCGTTACCCCTGTTTTTAGAGATGAGAAAACTGAGACTCAGAAAGGCTTGACAAACTTATCATCAACCTCAGAGCTAAACATGGGCAGATCTGGAATTTGAACCAAATTTTGAGTTCTAAAGCAGATGGTTCTTAATGACTAGCCTATACTGCTTCGTGACAACTCAGGAAAAAATTTCATGGTTTCAAAAGAACTTGACAGTTAATATGGAACTCTGAAGGGAAATCTATGTAGGAAACCTTTAGTCCTTCTGTGAGAGCTGCCCAGAGTGAACTCCACATCAGAAAGGGGTTCTACTCTTCCCTCTATTCTTCAGTCCCTACCTGGCTCATTTTCTTTCCCTGGCTTCTGCCCAAGCCTCAAGGCCACCTCCAATTGCCCTGATCCCTCAGCTTTGCCTTCTCCAAGTGCATTTGAGCAGTGACCACATGCAGGCTACCCTGGAGGATGTCTATGTATTTTCTGCTTCCTTACCTTGTATTTTTTCTGATGTGAACTTTCACACAGTATATACTAACTGTCTTAAGAAGTCATTCATGTACTGAAATCAGATTATTATAAACAAGCTAATAAACACAAATGTCAAACTGTGACACACTATTTAGCTGGTCTAGCTGTCAAGCAATGGTTCAGTTTTATCAACGTCATTATCTCTAGTTATAGATGGAATCTCATTACACATGCATTAAACTTAAGCATATTCAACTACAAATTCTTGGCAGAGGGAGAAAAATGAGAGAGAGAGTGAAGGAGAGCAAGCACACTTTATATACCCTAGACTGTCACGACTGCCATTCCAATCACTGAGCACTTGTCCCATGGGATGGCTATGGATCTGCTGTTCCACCAGCTAGACTCAGTCCCTAAGGACTTTTCAGAGTGCAGGCAATTCTCTGGGAGACTCGGATTTTAGTGTTGAAAGGCACATACTTTAGATATACCACAGTCTTTGATTTTAGTCAACTATTTTCCTGTTCCTCAATGAAAGAAACAGCACCTATCCCAAGACAGGATGAAAAGCTGGTCTGTTGGACTCTCAAGAGACAGTGAGAGATTGTTCCTGGCAATTCTGATAATGTGATTTGCACAGCACACTTTCCTTTGAGAACCAACCCCTAAGATATGGCTGCAGCGCTGGCTGCATATGTTCAGGTAATCCTCTGCTTTTTGAATTGCATTATTCCTTTACTGTTAGATACACAAGAGCTGGAATTAGTCAATAAAAAGTACTGATACAACTAAAATACCTACATCTCCACAGATGATGCAAAGATAAAAATCATTAGGCTTCCTGAAGCCAAATGTGAAGAAACAGAATAAAATTATGCAACAGAATGGAATGCTAGCCCTGGGTTTTGGGGGATTTTATTATGATCTTTATCTTTCTGGAAAAGAGTCTCCATAGTCACAGGGACATACCTAAATACACACCTAAAATTGTGATACAGCACACTTTCAAGAGAAGATCGTGTTCAAACATAGAACCACCCCTGCTGCCTACTGGGCAGATGTATTAATTCTTGGCACTCAGCCCCCTCAGAACTTGATTCATGCTGCCTGTGTACAATTGAGAGCTCTACATAAATCCGATGGCTGGCATCTGTCTCTACTACATTGTAAGCCCCTTGCAGGCAAGGCCAAGGCCTTCCTAAACTCTGTGTCCACAAGGCCTCCGAGAGTGCCCTCCACAAAGGCTGGAAAGTGAACAAGTACGTAAACAACCAGATTAAAGACTCTAAGACTCACTTCTAACGAATTAGGAAAGAAAGACACACCCCAATAGTCATCAGGCCATTGTCCCCTGCTAGGCATGTTGTTCTGTCCTTACCTGTCCAGAGAAATGCAGCACAGGTGAAAAATGGATGCTGTTGTGAGCAGGACATCTAGAGATGTCCGGATGAGGCAAAACATCTCCCCGTAAATCCAGATGTCCTGGACCAGCTCAATGGCACCGAAGGGCATCACCAGCACAGACACAAGCAGATCCGCAAAGGCAAGAGAGACGATGAAATAGTTGGTTTTTATTTTCCTGTGAGTGAAAAAGTACAAGGACAAGGCAGGGGGAGGGATGAAAGAAGGAAGTTTGGGAGAAAGGAGCAAGAGAGAAAAGAGCCAGAAAGGAAAGCAAAGAAAGAAGGAAAGACAGGAGGGAGGAAAAAGAAAAGAAAATCAAATATGTAACGTATCCCGTGAGATTCAGTTTCCCCTTCCACAACATGGCTAGAAAGACCCTGTATGGTCCGGCCACTCCTAAATTCTCCAGACTCCTCACTCCTCATGTACCCAAAGCCCTCTCCTCCTCTCCCCTGTGGTCACACTGGCCTGATCTGAGTCCCCTGTGTATGGAGCAACTCCCAAGGGCCTCTCTACAGGGTGCTCTCTCTCCCTACTATTAGCCCAACTGCACCCACCAGTCTTACAGGCCTCAGGCTGGTCGTTCTCAGGGAACCTCCCAAGGTGCACCCCTCACAAATGGTGTCATACTCCACTCTTTCCTGCTCTTGGACTGACTGCCATGTGCCTCACATTTGGGACACCAATCAGAAGTGTGTTTTTATGCTTTGTTGCATCGTACTGGATTAACACATGCCACGCTTAGAGAAGAAGGCAGTACACATAAGGCAGGACTCCATCTCCTATCCCCTTTCATGCCCTGGTGGCTCTCCATCCAGGCTGCACGCTGGAATCACCCAATGAATTTTCATAAACATTGGTGCCCAAGTTTCACCCCAGATCAACTAGTTCAGCAATTTGGGGTGATTAGCACATGCATCCACCCCCAGAGCTGCCAGATAAAGTGTAGGACACCCCATTAAATTCAACTTACAGATTAATAATGAAGAACTATTTAGTATAAGTATGCCCCAAATATTGCATGGGACGTACTTATACTACACAGTAGCAGTTTGCAAAAGGTCTCCAGGTGATCTTAATTGCAATGAGGGTTCAGACTGATGAAGTGGGAGGAGCCAAAGACCCAGGTTTAAATCCTAGATGAATCAGTAATTGGCCACTCCTTCTCTGAACCAACTGGTAAAATGGAGCAGTTAGGTTAGATGTGCTCTCAACATACCATATTTTGCTGTGTATAATGCACACCCACATTTTTGGTCCAAACTTTCAGGAAAAAAAATCTTCATTTTATTTTTAATTAAATTTTTTTTTATTTATATTTAGAAGCAAATCAATAAGCGTAATCCAGGATATTATTTTATATACAGATATTGTTACTGCTTTCTAGAGTTCATTTTTAATGCATAAGCATAAATAAAAGAATTAAAAACATTTATATAGACACAGAATTAGTACTACCCACGTATAATGTGCACCCTTATTTTCCCCAAAAAAATTCGGGCAGAAAAGTATGCATTATACACAGCAAAATATGGCATGTACATATACTGATCACAACTTCTAAAAAACCCAACCAAGTTAAATGTAGGGAAAAAGACAGGATGGAAAAGCACTTCAGTGTTTACAGTGGTCGTGTTAGAGTTGTGGGATTGTGTCTGATCTTTTTTCCCTGCTCTATTTCCAAGCTTCATCCCACGGATTTTTCACCCTTTTGTAATGACAAACTATAATGGATATTAGAAGTTCAGACTCCAACTCTCTACAGAGAGCCCAGAATACCACCCGGGTTTCCTCATGCTACTCACCTGAGCTGCCGGTCCCTGCACACAGCCACCATCACCAGAAGGTTGCCCAAGATGGCCATCAGGATCACCACTGAGAGGAATGTGAGCAGCACAACCTTCTCTACTGACCTAAAACCCTCCTTGGAACTGGAAGACACACAGACAGACACATACACACACACAAAGAACTGAAGGAAACCCAGAGACACAGGCAAGAAAATTCATCTTTCCTTCATTTATTTTAGGAAGGTAACTTCAGCATCTGCAGCTGAAACACACATTTATTGTGCATCTAATATATGCCACTATGTGCACCTGTCACTTTACATGATATCTTAGTGGAGTCTTACCTAACAGGGAGGAGGAGGCTCAGAGACACGAGTGAACTACCTGAGATTGCACCATTATTCTCCATCAGAGCCCTTGTACTCCCCTTCAGGGTGCTTCGTCAGCTTGTGCTTCCTCAACTTGTGCTCAGAAATATATTTAGTTGATCCCTGTTTTGTGCACTATCTACCTGGTAAGCTCCATAAGGCAGGGACTTCATGTTTCATCTGTCGATAAAGTCCACTCCAATTTGTCATTCACACTTCCTGGATGAAGGAAAGGTGGAAGTGGATGGATGAATGGTGGTAATCAAACCAGGTCTGCGTGAATACAGAGGCCACCCTGTTTTCAGGACCCCATCCCAGCCTGTGCAGAAGCTGCTGTGTACAGCTGAACTGTCTTGGGAACAGGCCATGGCTTGCAGATTGTCCTTCCATAGCTGACCTGGCCAAAATGGCCTCAATTTCTGTGAAGTCCATTGGAAAGACAGCAGCCAATCAATAAACATAGGAACTCATTTCACTGCCCTAAAACCACATTTCTTTTGTTGCCCAACATAACAATTTTTGTTCGAATTTGTGTTCCTGTCAGTGTTGGCCTCTGATCTGATTCTATAAATACCTCTGTCCTAGTATAAATCATTTTGTTTTATTAACTTGGAAGTGAGTGTCCCCTAACAACAAAAGCATGCCTGCAGATTATTAAGAAGCTACAGGGTGGGGGAAGGTCTTATTTCTATTAGGGTAATAAAAAGTTCTTTTTAAATGAAGTTTCAAAGACTTTCAAAATTCTCAGCCTCAAACCTCACATTTCAATATAAGCAGCTGAGGCCCAGAAAGAGGAACCAAGTTGTCAGAGCATTTTGGCGGCTGGTCTGGAAGAGGCTGCCTGACCTGTGAGCCCACTACTGGACCCACAGGGTCCCAAGAATCAAGAAATACCTGTCTTTACTGAGCTTCTTCAACTGAAAACCAAGATGTGGCTGCTGGCCCCAAATGGCAGCAGCCCAGCACGTCCTGGCTCTGGCCTTGTCCAAAACTTTTCCCACCAGGCCTGACACGAAGGACGAGACGCTGACTAAATAAGGACCCACCGTTACAGCGATGGAAGAACTAGAGTGTCCCTCCACTCTGCTGACAAGTGTTTTTCTTAACCGATTGATTGATTGATTGACTGATTGATGGTCTGTTTGGCTAGGGTTCAGATGAGAAGAAATTCAAGGTAAGTTCATCGAAATCACCCTCCCACACCTAAATCCCAGCTGTTAGCGGTACAAATATTGGGCAGGGGAAATTTAATTCAATGAGAAAAAAGGCCTTCATAGGGTGTGTGGCTACCCAAAGCTAATTTGACCTTAGGCCATGTTAACTGAGGTAAAGTGTCTAACAAAGGGGGTGACAGTGGCTTTTTCCTTGTCCTTCTTCTCAGAGGCTCCCACTCAGAGCCCCTCTGAAACTTGTTGTCCTCCGGGTCTCTGTATTAGCTGCACTTTCTTCCTAGAATGCTTATTCCTGCCCTTCGGGTCTCAGGTTAAAGCTAAACCCCACTTAATGTCTCACAGCCCACATTTTTCATTTTCTTTATAGCATTTATTGTTATCTGAAATGACTTCTGCTGCCAATTCTTGTCTGTGCCCACCCCCATCCCCCAGATCGATTTTAGTTACCTCTTCCAACAACATTCCCAGTGCCAGGCACAGCCTACTCTATAGTATCTGTAGTGCAGAGGTATGTGAAGTACCTAGGAAGTGCTCAATTATTTGCTTATTGAATGAAAGAAAGACATATTGTATTCTTAATAATCAAGTTTATCCTTCAATGTCTTTGAAAACTGATTGAAGACACAGAGGAGATTTCACCCAAGGGAAGACTCAGTATGAGACACAAAAGCTATTTTTAACTATCTGAAGGCTGTCATTTGAAATAAGAGATCTGTGCAAGCATGCATTCAACAATACTTTCTGAGCACCTTCTCTGTACCAGGCATTGTTATATGTCCTAGGAAAGCAGAAATAAGCAAAACAGAGAGCAGACAATGGATAGATAGAAAAAATTTATATCAAACATCAGCTGGTGATCCACATTATACCAAAAAGTCTAGGAGGAAAGCAGGACAGGACTGCGAGTGTGAGGTGGATGATGGCTATTTACCAGCGTGATCAGAGAAGGCCCAGTGATAGGTGTGTCACTGCAGGTGGTGTAAGGAAGTGGGAGGAGTGAGCAGGCATCCAGTTGAGTTGGTTCTCAACTTTGGCTGTATATTGAAATAACCTGAGGAGCCTTAGACATGTTGGTGTTAGGGCCCCACCCTCAAAGATGTTTATTTAATTAGCCTGGATTATAGCCTAATATTGGAATTGTTCCCAATTGATTCTAACTGCAACCAAGTTTGACAATCACAGCCAGAGGAGGGCAAGCTTTAGACATGCTAATAAGGACTTCCTGACAATGAGGGACAACAGGCAATAGTTTCCTGGTGCTGTTCTGAGCTCCCAGCTCAGAAAGAGTTTAAGAATGCCTAGATGTTGCTGTGGCTGACGATGCTCAATGCATTAAGTGCCAGCCTGTGAACCAAAAGTTCACCAGTTCCATTCCCGGTCAGGGCACACGCCTGGGTTGCAGGCCAGGTCCCCAGCTGGGGCTATGTGAGAGGCAACCAATGGATGTTTCTCTCCATCTCTTTCTCCCTCCCTTCCCCTCTCTCTAAAAATAAATAAATAAAATCTAAAAAAAGTGAAAAATTAAAAGAATGTCTAGATGTCAATGAGATACCACTTCAAACCCATTAGTATGGCTACTATATAAACAAAACAAAAGTGAAAAATAACAAGTGTGGAGAAATTAGCACCTTTGTGGATTGCTGGTGGGAATGTAAAATGGTGCAGCTGCTGTGGAAAACAGTTTAGTGGTTTCTCAAAGGGGTGGACATCGATTAAATTGAAAGCAGGGACTTGAATAAATACATATAAACCAATGTTCACAGAAGCATTATTCACAGTAACCAAAATGTGGAAACAACCCAAGTGTCCATCGACAAATAACTAAACAGAGTGTGGTATGTACATCCGATGGAATTTCATTCAGTCAAAATTTCTGATACGTGCTATCACATGAATTAAACATTAAACATACTGTGCTAAGTGAAATAAAATGGACACAAAATGATAAATATTGTATCATTCCACTTATGTGACGAGCCTAGAATGGGTAAATGAGGAGAGAAGGGAATGGGGAATTATTTAATGAGTACAGAGTTTCTGTTTGGGGTGATGCAAAAATTCTGGAAATGGGTAGTGGTGATGGTTGCACACCATTGTGAATGTACTTATTGTCACCGAATTGTACATTTAAAATGGTTATTTTATATATTAATGACAAATTTTATGTTATGTATAATTTATCACAATAAAAAAGAATACACGGATGACCACATATCAGGATTGGAGGTAGGTGAGATTGGCAGATTTCAGGTCCCCTTCTTGTTTGTGGGCAATGGTCTGAACATATCCTTAGAAAACAGACTGTCCATCAGCTGAGTCTTACTATTAGAACCATCTTCCCTGCACTTCCTTTCCTTTTGTAGGAGGAAAAAAAAAAAACAGTTTTAGAGTCTGGTGCACATCTCCAGCTCCAGAGAAGGTGTATTTCAAACCAACTGGGAATGTCAGGGTCAGAGAACCCCAAGTTCAATGTTATGGTTCATTTGTGGCATGCCAATTAGGAGCTAGAAATAGCTAAACTTTAAACTGTGAGTGACAAGCATAATTTAACCACAGAAGGAGCTTTTTTAATTAGGCAGAAATTCTGTGGAACTAAATGTTAAGGCCAGTAATGAAAATAAAAATAAATTAGAAATCACTTCTGTTAAATCCACGTTAGACCCTTGGGTTACCACTGACATCCTCCAAGAATGTCAGCCACTTCCAGACAGTGTCCATCTGACCGAAGAGTTTTGTCCACTCCACTAAACAGGTTCTTTTAAGGTTACTCTTATGGGAAAGTTTACTTTTTTTTTTCTTTTTTTTCCTTTTTCAGTGATCTCTTGGTCCATTAATAAAGAAACTCCATAAACTTGTTGGTTCTATTTTCCATTTTCTCTGTTCTTAATAAAAGAAAAGCTACAACAATAATTCTAGGTTAATTCCCACATAGAACCCTAAGTGAAAGTGTGTGTAAAAGTGGACTATAAATGACAAAGTATATTATAAATAAGTAATCATTGTTATTAATATTAGAAGGCCATACAGGGACAATAGCTAAAGACATTTTAGGCCATGCTTTGTTATATTGCCCAGAACACACATATACAATACTCAGAATATTTTCTTTTCCTCTTTTCCTCCTTTCTTTCCTCCTTCCCTTCCTTCCTTGCTTCCTTCCTTCTCTCTCTCTTTCTCTCTCTCTCTCTCCTGCTCTCTGCCTCCCTCCCTCTTTCTTTCCTTTTCTTTCTGCACTGGCCTTGTTCAGAACAGATATGTAACTTTGAAATATCACTTACCTTTTCAGAGCCTCAGTTTCCTCATGGATAAATTGAGGAAGGCAAATTAAATGTTTAATTTATCAAATATGTATTGATTGCCAACTACCTGTGGAGATGTGGCTAAGTACTGGAATACAACAGTACAGAGGTAAACTAAGCCCCTGCCTTAAGGAGTTCACAGGACTGAAGAAGCAGACAATAAGCAAGTGCACAAACTAAAGAAATAAGGAATATAGTTTGTGATCTGTATATCAAAGTCATCCTCTCACACTTCAGTGTTCACTGGAATCTATTGGGGATGTTGGTAAAATGCAGATTCTGATGCTTTTGGTCTGGGATGGAGGCTGAGGTTCTGCATTTCTCACAAAGCCCATGGGTCTTGGTGATGCTCACGCTGCTGGTTCATGAGTCAGCTTCGGGTAGTAGGACTGTCAAGGGCTCTGACAAGATGGTGTGACAGAAAACTCCGGGGTTAGAGGAAATTTTAGGTAATCAGGGGCAGCTGGAAGTGACAGTGGTTAAAACACAGACTGCCAGACCCACCCATCTTTCAGTATGTCTGGCATGGGACCCCAAAGTTTTCATTTCCACAGGTTCTTAGGTAATGCTGATGCTATTTGTCTGGGGACCTCACCTTGGGGATATTGACCTAGAGCATTGTAAAGGATGCCCTTGACCCTAACCCTCCTTGCAAATTACTTTCTTTTGCTCCTAAGTTTGGAACTTCCTGCTTAAAAGTGGGTAGATTTGGACATTGATTTATCAAGCACCCACCATATGGCAAACAACACACTAAGGAGGTTTTTGGTGTGGGATTGTTTCATTTTCACAATTACCATGTAATTTACTATCACAATGCTCTTTTTTTTCTTTTTTTCAGATAAGATGGGTGCTCAGCATGCTTAAGAGAGGTAAGATTCAACAGCTATCAAGTTGTGGACCTGGGATTTAGACCTGCACATTCTGATTGTAAGTCCAATACTTCTCCCACTAAAAGTTAAACGTGTTCATTTGAAATTGAATAAATTTCCTTTAAAAAAAGGACATGCTAAAGGGTTTTTTTTTTTTTTTTTTTTGTCTAGAGACTTAGTATCCAAAATGTTGATGATGACAGCTTAAAATGCCTTATAAAAATATGCTGGCTATAGAAAATGGTAAGGGAGAAAGAAATCCTTACAGGATGGAAATAATGCATAATAGAGTTTCTATGCAGTTTTAAAAGAATTCTTTTGGATTGTTTTTGAAGACCCTGCAGAGGAGAGCGGGAAGGCAGGTGGTTGGTGCACAGCTGCACCAGGTCAGGTCTTTTTCAAATGTAAACACGTGGAGAAAAATTCTTGTGGCAAGATCTTAATTGACTTTTCCAGGGCCTCAAAGATCACATGCATTGGGCATGAAAAAAACTTCAAAGCTCAAAGAGGATCTATCTGAATAGAGTATAATGAAGTTCAAAGCTGCAAGGAATACAAAGGATATCAGGATCAAAGCCACTGCTCTCTGTGGCGATATCTGAATGTCCAGCCATGCCAAAATGCATGTGACAAGCTGAGGACTACATTTGGGAGGATTCTTACTACCTCACAAAGTGTTAATGACTAGGGCTTCCATTCTTCCTGGAAACCAAATGCTCAATGATAAGTGCCAGTAAATTGCACCTTCAAGGTGAGTAAGAAATCTAGTCTTTCAAAATTGACAATGAGTAAACAGTTCAGAAATAGATTTTTTTCTTCACAGTATATTTTAATATGCAGATTCAGTGTAGGGTCTCTGGTTCATTTGTGCAAACATCCCTTTATCCGTGTAGTTCAGGATGCCGTATGTTCATCAGATACAGAAATGGCTTCCATTGAAATAATACACGTGGCATGTTTTCAGTACTTGGCTGATCATTTCCTTGAAATTAATCTTGAGGTTATGAGAAATCCAGCCCAGGGGAAAATGTGGACCACATGGGGCCTCTCCAGTATATTCAATCATTTCCCCAAGATTAAGGTCTCAAGGAAAAGCAGAATTTCCCATAACTTTGATAACAACCTGCTCCCCATTCCTTTCCTACTGGTGGCCTCTGTCTGTGGACCAAATGACTAATGGATTCAGCTCTGGCCGTGGCTTGCTCTTGCTAAGTATTATGATTTCTCTCCTCACCTCTGCTTCTGACAGTGTAAGAATCTTACACTCAGATGAAAGAACAAACTGCTTCGTGTTGCTCTACTGCAGGCACTGCCAAACATCAGCCAAGGGGCTGAATCCAGCCCACTGCCTGTTTTTGTAAATAACAGTTCATTGGAACAGTCACGCTCAGTCACATACGTATTTTCTATGGCTGCTTTCCACTACAAAGGCATAGCTGAGTAAGTACAGCTATGTACTTTTATAAGCCACACAGAGACCATGCAGCTTATAAAGGCTGAGACTATACACTCTCTGACCCTTTATGAAGCAGGTTTGATGACCTCTGCTCTTTTGGGACCGGAGATAAGTTTGGTCTAAAGAAGAATATGGTATAGAAACACAAAGACCTCTAAGAGCTTACTACAAGGAATGTATTTAACTGGGAGTCATTCATTTCTCTGGATTTTCTGACTCAGCAGAAAGCAGCATCATTCTAATTAACCAAGCCAGAAACCAGGCATTTTACTCCATTTCTTCTTCTCCTTTACTAGTCATTATTTATTCTGAGTATCTTTTTTAAATTATTTTTTTATTTTTTCCAATTACAATTTACATTCAATGTTATTTTGATTTAGTTTCAGGTGTACAGCAAGCAGAGTGGTTAGGCAGTCAGATACTTTAGAAAGTGTTCCCCCTGATATTTCCAGTGCCTACCTGGTACCATACATAGTTATTCCAATATTATTGATGATATTCCCTGTACTGTATTTTACATCCCCATGTCTATTTTGTAACTGCCAATCTGTACTTCTCAATCCCTTCACCTATTTTGCTTAATCCCTGCGATTCCCCTCCCCTCTGACAACCTTCAGTCTGTTCTCTGTATGGAAGAGACTGTTTCCGTTTTGTTTGCTCATTTATTTTGTCAGTACCTCTTAGGTCTCTTCACTTCTCTCCAGTCTGCTGTCAATGTCCTAACTGAGGCCTTTCTGTTACCTTTGCCTAGACCAGTGGACAGCCACAACTGCCTACTCCGTCTTCAGTTATCAGTCTATCAGACAGCTTAATTTAATGTTTCCAAAATGAACTCTTGAGTTCCCTCACCCTACATTTTCCAGCTGCTCAGGCCCAAAACCTTGGAGTAATTCTTTACAGGTCTCTTCCTCTCATACCTCACCTATGTCAACAAATCCTGTTCCCTCTGCCTTAGAAGCAGCTCCTGATTCTGACCCTTTCCCAGCTCCTCCTCTGTTACCAGCTGTTTTAACTACATCATGCTTTACCTGCATGATGGCAAGCCTCCCTGCTTCCACTGTTTCTACATAGAGTCCACTCTTTCCCCAGTACGAAGCATGACCTTGGTAAAATGCTTAGGTTGGAAGATGTCATGGCCCTACTCACCACTCTTGAGATGGCTGGTTTGTCATCACCCTGAGTAATACTGGAATGAACACTTGCAAACAATATAAAGTTCGCCAATGTGGGAGTGGTTAATTAAGTCATGGCACTTGATACAGTTAGATACTATGCAGACTGTAAAAAGAATGAGAAGGGATCCATACACATATAATAAGACATGCATTAGATTCATAAACAATGAAGCCAAGAAAGTGATTGTGGAGCAGGGGCAGAAAGAGAGGAGATTTATCAGGAGGAGGTTTCAACTGTAAGCATTTGTAATATTTTATATCTAAAGCTGGATCATGGATACAAAGGTATTCTTTCATTTTTCTCAGCAGTTTTTGTTATATATGATATATTTTATTTTTAAAATGAAAAGAATATATGTACAGCCCTGGCTGGTGTGGCTCAGTGGATTAAGTGCAGGCCTGCAAATGAAAGGGTCTCCAGTTTGATTCCCAGTCAGGGCACATGCCTGGGTTGTGGGCAAGGTCCCCAGTAGGGGGTGCATGAGAGGCAACCACACATTGATGTTTCTTTCTCTCTCTCTCTTTCTCCTTTCCTTCCCCTGTCTCTAATAATAAACAAATAAAATATTAAAAAAATAAAAATATATACATACATATACATATATATCTTTGAGTATATATACATATATACCTATATATATCTTTACATATACAATCAGTAAAATTAATAAAGAATAAAATATTAATAAAGTAATAAAAATATCTCCCAGACACAGAATTAAATTTAAAAATCATAGACCAATACACATAATACGATGACATAAGAGTTTGAAAGAAAATGAAACTGGAAGAGCTATGCATGATATCTATATTTCTATTCAGAAGCTATGGCCATAAGAATGCACAAAAAATTGTTCATAAATATTTGGGGCACGGGAGTGGAAGCTGATGGGAGACTTTTTCATTTGGGGTATTACTGGAATTTGAAACTACAGGAATATTTTGCACTTCCAGCAAACTCACAACCCTTCTCACTTCACACTAGAAGGTTAACACACTGCCCTTGACAGACGGGGCACACAGGGGAGCATTCTTTTCTCAGAGCCATTGGGTGTGAGCTCTGCTCTAACTAGAAAACAAACAAACTCACTGATTCAGCAAGGCTTGGCCAAGGAATGTTGGCCTCACTATAGGCGTGTGTTTGCTCCTATGTTCATTCAACCGCAACTTCATTTACTCCATCTTTTGTATATTCACTCAACAGAATATTTGAGAATCCACTCTATTTCAGTCACTAGGAAGAGAATGAAGGCGTGGCTCCTTTACTTGGAGAGCTCAGAGGCTACTGGAGCAGACATAAGTCCAGTAATTGCATGTCTGTATAATTACAGCTGCTGTGGAGGCTATGAGAAGAAATGCACAGGGTGGCATTGACCCTGAGGGAGACGGGAAAACACTGTCCTGGGGGAGTGAAAATGGAGCTGTAATTTAAAGGAAGAATAGAGTGGACTGAAAAGAGGCAGTACATGTCAGGGCCAGCCAGTGAGTTGTGAGAAGGACACGACTCACTCAGCTGCCAACAGAAGAGCAGCATGACCCCAGGATGCAAGTGGCCAGGGCAGGTAGCATGACAGGAGATCAACAAGGGTCAGATCAGGAGGCGGGGCTAGGTAATTAGGTCTCTATCATCAGTTCCATGCAGAGTCACAAGTTGTTTTAAAGTTGGCGTTGGACATGACACGATCAGCTTTGCCTTTTGATATGTCTGGAGTATAGAGGGATAGGTGAAGTTTTTTTTAATGGACTTTGGCCTTAGTAATTTAAAAACCTTTTAATTGTATGCCCTCCTGTCTACTGATCTAGCATGTGGCTCTTGGTAGAAGTGATACACTCCTAGAGGCTGTTTGAAATATTTGTGGGCTTTGGTTGTGGTAATGATTGAGGAACACTCCAGGCATTTCAGAAGAGGACAAGGACAGGGGACATTACAATATGAGAGACAATCTCTTATAAGAAAAAATACCATCCCACATTCTCCATGATTTTAGAATGTCCTATCAACCATCTATGTGAGTGGAAAATTTGTTCATAATTAGCTAATCTAGAACTTAACATCTTTTACATATAAACACGAATATTTTTGCATAGTAGTTTATATATACAAAATGACAGGAAGATTATGTTTTCATTTTGTTCAAATTAAGTATTCTCTAGATGTCATATGCCATTCACACACTGCAGCTGCCAACACAACATGCTTGCACCGGACTTTGTTGGTAGTTGCCACACTTCGTGGTGATTTAACATACAAGTGCAGATACCTGACTGTTTTATTATGTTTTCTACTGTAGATGAACATTTATATTATGAAATGAATTTATTTTATTATAAATCACTTTCATTTTATTGCTTTCTGTATTCCAGTTAAGGCATTATGCGGGTAATTTTTAAATTGTGCACAGATAGGTTACATTATTCATGATTTCATTTTAGTGGAGTCAAGGAGTGTTACAAAACACTTGTTTTAAAAGAGTGGGGTAGTGGTTGATCTATCATGGTTGAGAGTCATTGGTTTAGAACAACATAATGGCCTCAAGAGCTTGGCTGTTTTCTTTGCTGGAACTTCAGGTATCTTGTCTAAAACAAACACACAACAAGCTCTTCTTGTTGGAGAAGAAGTTCCTGATTTCTCTGTACTGGGCAGGTGCAGTTGAAGAAGATCCGTGAATGTCAAAGGTTGAAAATAACAGAGCAGAGACAGAGGCTGCGTACTACTTCTCTATTAAGAAAATTGGAAAGATAATGCTCTAGTTTCAAGCTTTTCTCATTCAGAGCTCTGAAGGATTTTTAACAGCTATGGCACACACCTTCCATAAAAAGCTGTATTTCATTATCTTATGAATATCTAATGTGACAATATTGGCAAATCAAATTTGTGTAATTCTGGAGTGTGTGTGTGCATGCATGTTATTCTTTCTCAGAATAATTTATGAGGTGGAAATGCTTCCATGTGCTAGAAACCGCTGAGATAGAAAAATTAATTTTGTGGTTAGCTTGCAAATAAATGCTAGGATGCAATCTGTAATGTAATGTAATGTAATGTAATATAGTATAATGTAATGTAATGTTATAAGGAAATCCCTTTAGGGTTGACTGTGGCAGCTTTCCAATCCTTCAGGATGCTGTGGTCTCTCAGCTTGACTAATAATGGGATAAAGAATAGTCTTCATTATCTACGTGCCACTATGTGCCAGAACGGCTTCTGTTTTTTCAAGCATTCTATTGTCAAAACAAGCCTATGAAGATAGGTGTTACTATTGTGTTTAATATACAGGTGAAAAAACTGAGGCTCAAAAATTTGAATCGACATAAGTATTAAATAGTAAGTTCAGTATTTGAACCTTGGTCTTCCGAACTCCAGGGCCCATGATGTACTAGGATGAATGTTCTAAAATGTTAGGGAAATTTTAATAATCAATAACTTATGAAGATAATCTAAAAGTTAAAATGATATCATCTGAAATACAGATGAATATAAATGTTTGTCCCTTATTCTGATAACTTATTTGAGAACTGCAAATCCTCAAACCTGCTTTCCTCCAATGAGCCTGTGCTTCATACTTCCTCAGTTACTCCAATGTTGAAACCTTGAACTTGTCATTAAAAATAGCTGCAACTCCTCAAAATCTCAGGTTTAAACATCTCCCTCTCCAACATCATTTCCTATCTTTAGAACTTGTTCATCTAGCACTTTGATGCCAGCAATTCTTTGACTCTCTTAGAATATTCCATCCATTGATCCTGAAACTTTTCCACTATCCCTTACACTTCTCACCTTAAAACATGACACACCATAGGCAGTCTCTGGGATCTTAACAATAGGAATGCTGAAGTTTCTAGAAGTCTAAGGCTGCCCTGAGAAATATCCTGGATAATGAGTATCCAGAGATACTAAAAAATATCTAGACGGAGTTAACCAGAATCGTTTTTAGTTAACCAGAATTGATTTATTCCTTGTATCAAAAGCAAAGTAGTTGAGGAAATAGGGATTTTAGCTTAGACACTGAAAGGCTCAGGTATTGGGGTAGCTAACTTTTTTCTCCGAAACACTGTCACGTATCCCTAAAGGGAATGACTGGGTCCAGTGAGAGAAGATATTAGAAGGCAGAATTCAACTGAAACAAAGAGAAAATGACAAATTCCTTTCTTCAGCTGAAATGCTATGTTGAGGTTTCTGAGAATGGTTCTCCATCATCATTGTGTCAGTCAGAATGGTTTAGATTGTACTCCAGTCACAGACAACGCCCAGTCAGCAGCTGATGACCTATTTTGTTTTGTTTTTATATCCTCTGTACATGTCCATTGTGGGTGGTCAGGGAACTCTGCTCATCATGTTCACTCAGGGACCCAGACTGATGTCACAGGAGGAGCCACCTCCTTAATGTCAGTGGCCACACTGGAGGGAAAGAGAACTTGAGTGGGAGGGTGTGTGTGTGCACATGTGTCACAAGCTGGTAATGAAATGCTCCCACCTGGAAGTGACTTACATCACTTCCACTCAACAGCTCATTGGCCAGAACTAGTCACATGGCCCCACCTAGCCATAAGGGAGCTCAGCTGTTCAAACCTGCAATGTGCCCAGGACAGAAGAACAGCGAGTAGCACAATGAACACTACTGCGCACCATGAGCAGCAGTGCACCTCATGGGTCTGGCTGAGGCATTCTGGGACTTTTCATTCCTCCCCTACACCAGAGTTGTCCTATGAAGGCTCACAATGTAGTGAGCTCCCCAACACCAGAGGTCTGCAAGAAAAGGTTACAGGAGTATAAGTCAATGACACTGTCAAAGCTGTTCCTTCATCTAACAGACTAGAGGAACAATAAGGAAGCCCACAATGAAATGAACAGGATTGGGCACTGTGGAACCCTGAACAACAGAACAGGTGCAGCTTGACTTTTAGATGGCAGTAACTAGTTCTCAGACCAGCTACATGGATGGCCAAGCACTGGGGTGAATTTTGCTCAATTCAAACAGACCATAAAACATGGGTTGACTGTTCCTGTTGGATCATTGCTTCTCTTCTCTTCTCCACAAGAGAGTCCACCTCATTCCCTCTCTCCCTAAGGAAAAATCATAATCAGAAAATTCAAACAGAAGGCAAGGCAACAATTTCCACTGGGAGAAACCCTTACAACAAGATTTGTAGTGCTATCCATATTTCTTTGTAAAAACCGGAACCCAAAGTCTCCCTATTCAGCTACAGACAGGACAGCAAGTGGTTGGGAGAGAAAATGGTCTGCTATTCACCCAAGGCCGTTAGCAGCTAGTGAGACTAATCAGTGTTGGATACAACACCCCAGATAAGGCCAAATATGCATCACCAGCCATGCACATGCACACACACACGAGACAGAGTAAAAATGACGTCTGAATTCAGCCTTCAGTTAATAAATGCATCCCAGTTATTCCTGTTTAATGCACACAACAGAGAGGTTAGGATTATTATTATAATTGATACTTTCAGAAAAGAAAATTCAGATTCCAAATGATTAACTTCATTCACTCATTCTTACCTAAGTAGGCCTATGTATGTGATGTTCCTGAGCACCTGAATGGGTGTGTGTCAAAAACTGACTTCCTGACCTGTCAAAGTTCGTAAAGGGGAAAGAACCCCCTCATCCCCCACCAATGCTTCCCCATTGCCAGGGAGAATATTGGGCTTGAGGGACCATGAGTCCTGTAATACATGGCACTTCTTATGTTCTCAGGAAAATTATTTATCTTGGACATTTTACATTAAGTCAAATTCCCACCCACCACGGAATTCATTTTATTTCTCATAAATCACCAATTGCCATAAAGTAATTTTATCCGGTTTCTGCTGTTAAAATGCCCTCACAGTGGAGCTGATGATAACACTCCAAGAGCAAGCAAGCACTATAGGATAATGAATTAAGTATGTGCACGTGAGAGGTAAACACCAAGCACCTAGAAAATGACCAACTCAACTGTAGATACAGTGATTGCCTGGCTGCTGGTACTATGGCTCATTGACCAGTCAAGAGACTGGTGTATCTCTTCTCTGACTCCCTGCCTCTGCTTATCTCTTCCCTCCAACTTGGAGCAAATATAGGCTCCTCTCAGCCTCCAGTTCTGGAGCTAGTATTGTCCTTAACGAAAGGAGAGGCGTGCAGCCCCTGTTCAGTTACAACAATGTCTGAACCTCAACTCAGCCTGCCTGTGATTGCAGTTTGGCCCCATTCAAACACCAGAGTTGCACACTAATTCACTAGTTGACACTAGTGTGCACACTAGTTCAGAACTGGATTCCTTTCTTTTCTTGTGCCTGAGTTCTTTCTCCTCCCTTCCCATCATAAAGAAGCCTATGACACCAGAGTGAAAAAAATTAAACTAAACTAGGTAAACATAGCAATATTGATACATTTTGCACATATAATGCTGAGTATTTAAAAAAGCAAGTTGTAGAAGAATACATTCAGTATATTATTTACATAAAGTTAAAACCATGAAACATGATAATAATTAACATTAATAATTACTCTTATCTCCCTTATTTCCTAAGCCCAATGATGGGTGTGTGGGAATCTGTTATACTATGCTATACACTATTCTGTTAGTTTGACCTATTTCATAATTAACTAGCAATTTATTATGAAACTTAATTCACCAGGAAAAAGTCAAACATTTCAAATAAACCAAAACCATACTTTGACTACTACCTAACACCTAGTCCCAGGCACACTCCATGGGTATCTCCTGTTATTGGTTATTAGTTCTTTTCTAATCAACATTATAGCACTGTTTGAACAAGTGTGCCTTTCCTATTTATATAAGTAATAATATAACATGTATACTTTCATTGAACATCACCTCTTGGCCACGTAAAAGTACTTCCATCTTAAACAAAAAATACATTTTCCTTGGAGTTTAGCATTTTTTCCATGGAGAAGGGTGGAACAGTGAAGAAAATAACCTTTGGAGACATGCCTGGCTTCCAGTTAGCACTTAATATTTACCTAGAGCAAGTTATTCAAGTTTTGTGTGTTTTAGGTTTCTCATTTTTAAAACAAATAATCACAAGTACCAACTCTTAGGATTATTTGAGGATTAGGTGAGAAGAGGCATGTAAAGAACTTGGAAAATTTTCTGGCACATAGTGAGCCCTTGGTTGTGATGACGATGATGATGATGATGATGATGATGATGATGATGATTTACAGCTGCAGTCTAGGATTTAAGAGGAAGGGTCCTTATACCGGCATCCTTATACCTTGCCAAATTTGCTGCTAGTCCACAGAGGAATCATGGTGTTCCTCTGCCCGCTTCTGATAATTGTGCTGCCTTTGGAAGGCAGGTGCCCTTCAAAACACTGCAGAACCGTGGCAATGCCCACTCTTCTAGTGCCTGCACAGCAAGTTCATTTGTCCAAATTCCAGGCATTCTCTTCTTGCAGGGGAATTTCTTCAACTCTAGCTGCCAGTTCTTGCCAAGTTAACTTGACAACTGGAGAAATACACTTAAGTATTTATATGTTACTATCCTTTCTTTAAATTAAGCCTGGGGACATGGCAAACCTTCCTTTTTCACAGTCATTCTAATAATATTTCATAGTGAGTTGCACACAGAATGTTACACAGAATATGTAACTTTCAGCCAATGTATTTTCCTCATAGTTCTCAGAGATTACTCCAAATTTATCACATCATTTATGTGCATTTTATCATTACATTTAGCAATGTAAAATATCTAAGCCTATTTCTTGCCTACTGTAAAATTTGGAATTTGCATAATTCCCCAGTGTAAGAGAGATTCAGAACAAAAGTTTTGAAGTCAGCCAGGCCTGTGTTCAAATCCTAGCTCTGCCATAAGCTGTTGTACTTTGCTGTGTATAATGCACACTTTTTTACCCAAATTTTTGAGGGAAAAATCAGATGTGCATTATAGATGGGTAGTACCTGAAATACTTTGTATCTGTTCTTGTGTTTTGTAATTATTTGTTACATAAAATTTCTTGTACCATAATATGTTCAAAAATAAATGCTAAAATTTGTTTATAATACAAACAAGTATCTAAATATAAATAAGTTAAGAATTAAATTAAAACAAAAGATTTTTTCCTTTAAATTTGGGCCAAAAATGGGGGTATGCATTATACATGGATAAAATAATGATAGTTGTGTGCCCCAAGGTAAGTATATTTGTTTCCTGTATCTAGGTAACAAGTTACCTCCCACTAAACAGCCTTAAACAATACCTACTCACCTGTTTATAGTTCTGTAGCTCAAATGTCTGGGCCTGGTCTGACATGACATGATTAGGTTCTCCATTTCCTTTTTTTTTTTCTATCTATCTTTTCATCTCCGCTTTTGAAATGAGCCTAAAGTAGAACTGCTTGGGTGTGGGTTAGGTCCCTAATGATTATTCATTATAGAACAGAATAAAACAAAGCCTGCATTACCCACATTTTATAGACAAGACAACTGAAGAAACTGATGACATCTGTAAAGCAGTTATTATAGGCTCTGGCACACACACTGAGCACCCATAAATACTAGCAGCCACCACCACTGTCATCATCATCATCACTTACGTGTTAAGAAGGAGAACCCCAAAAGCCTACAGTAGCAGCTGCCACACACCCACTCTTCACACAGTCCTGGCAATGACCATGGAGATGATAAGCACTTTGCAGGGCATTGCTGAGAAGCCACTGTTCCCTAAGAAGATGATTCTTTTCTTTTCTTTTCTTTTCTTTTCTTTTCTTTTCTTTTCTTTTCTT